>VXAC01001462.1:113289-127903 GCA_013399225.1 Rhipidura dahli
GCGCTTTCGGCTCGGCGGGCTCCGAACTCGGAGCGGCCCCGCCGGTCGCGGGTGGGGAGGGACGGGACGGAACGGGTCCGGGGCGGCCCCATCGTGTGAGGCGTCTTAGCACGGAAAACTTTCGCTGCTGCTGAGGGCTGGGAACTCGTTAGCACCGCGCTTCTTGCGTGTTGTTTAATTCCAAGTCGCATGTCAGCGGTTGGTTGTCTAAGGAACCAGCTTAATAGGTTGCCTCGAAGTCTGTGGATGAATAGTTTTAATTACGTTTAATGAATTGCTTTAATTTGAAACAGTTTGTGGCAAACTGTAGCGTGGGCAGGAATGGTACACGTGCAGAACCAGCACTTCATCACCAGTTAATGGAATCAGTGAATGGGATGCAAAATTACGTTAAATAATATTTTGGTGCCTCAGGAATTCATACGTTCAGGAACAAAAAAGTTTATGGATTACGTAAACAAACACGACCCACGCAGTGCAAGCTATGAAAACCATTTGAGTACGCTTGCTTTGTGGAATGGGGAGTTCCAGTTGTCCTGGTTTGTAAACGGAATAAAAGACACTTGTTTGACCCCTGCTGCAGCGGTTCAGAGTTCTGTACTGTCAAAGTTAGGAACAACTCAGTTTCAGCTGATAAAGTTCTGACAGTAAGTTACTGGGGAGGAGTTGATTGTTGCCTTTAATAGTTTTCTGTCATCAAAAATCCATGTTAATAAAAAACAGTTGTAAAGAACTAATAATTAAATACTTTAAAAGACTCTTGGACTGTTGCATCTATGTTCTAGAAATTCTAGTGTTCCTTTTAAGAAACTTAAATTTTGATCAAGAAAAGGGGATTACTTCAGCACAATATTTAGAGAAACAGGGTAAGAAATAAAGTATATGGTAAGCTAGAATAAGACCTATTATAAGGTATGCTGTATATGATAAGCTGTAATAATTCCTGTGGTTCTTTCATGGAAGATTTGTAAAAAACAGCCTCCACAAATTACAACAAATCTTTAGGAACATGGAAGAGCACACGCAGCGTTGTTATGCCCTATGGTTTTCCATTGGGAACTCCTTGATTTGGGCTAAGTGCTGGTAGGGCAGGCTTGTGTTTGAACACTTTAGTCCTTCCTCTGAAACCTGTTGCACAGCCCTGTTTTTTTTTTTTTTTTTCAGTTTTGTCCCCTTGCTGTCTTGTTAAGGTTTTGGATTATCTGTGCTGTGGACTGTTGTGTGCATTTGTAAAGTGCCAAGTCTTGGGGTCATACCAGACTGATGAATGCAGCACAAATGCAATGGTACTTCTTCATGGGCTCGGGGTGTGACTCTTCTGCTCACATACACATGGGGCTGACAGATCTTGCAGGATTTGAGTGGGCTCCATGCAGATGCTTACGTCACCTAGGATAAACTTGGATCGTGGTGGGTTCAAAATCTGGCCAGCACCCAGAAGGGACTCTCAAGGGAGTCAAAGCATTGTGTGAATTAGTGCTTTAGGATGACTCTTTGAGTTTAAATGGTAGTGTCCCTTCATGTCTTCTCACCAGTCTTGGATAGCAGGGACTTGGTTGTGTGTTGATGCATCATCCCAAAAGTTACTTAAACCACAGTAGCTAAAGTTAGTGATCTAAATTTGTTTTGGTTTGTTAGGTAAGATTCAGGTTGTTGTGCTGCATTTTCATCTGTATCGTCACATACGTTAGGGCTCATTGTGTTAGCAGCTGTTGAACGATAGTTGTCTTGGTGTTGGGTAGGATGACCTTTTTATCAGGTGTGGGATTTGTAGCCATGAAAAGAGCAAAATTATTGTGACTTGGACATATCTGTGATTTGAGATGCCCAGATGTTTCTGATATAGTTGGACAAAGAAGAATTAAATGTTTTTCTTACCTGAGATTTCTATCAAGTTGCACTTGGATAGAAATTTGAATGTAAGATGATAAAGATGATTTACTCTGTTGACCAAAGCTGCTCTTCACAAGTTTTATTAGAATATATTTTTTATTACAACAGATTAAATAATGAACAAGAATAGCGTCCATTTTAATGAACTGACTCTTTAGGAAGCTTTCTTCCCTCTCCCTTCCTGGGCTGGATAAGCTTTGATGGTGCTGATGTACCTGTAAATCTGATTAGGTCTCTTTCAGAAGGCAGAGAGAAGAGTCCAGGAAGTGGAACCGACCATGTAATAAGTGGTTGAGCACATATCCAGGTGTGACTTCTTAGAGGACTTCAAGCTTATCAGAAACAAAACAAAATTGATGAGTGTAAAATTTGGCATGGCCAAGCCAAACTTGCATTCTTTTAGGCAGTTTCTCAGGGCGCCTGTCCTAGATCCTCTCTGCCATCCAGTGTTCTTGTTCCTTAGATTCTTAGAAATAGATCACATGCTTTCATTCCACTTTCAGGAGTGAAACAGTTTTTATTGTTTTCTCAACTAACACTATCAATTATGCTAAAATGAAAATAATTCTTTATTGGTGCTTGTTGGTTCTGATAACTGCTACAATACAAGTTGGTAAACGAACCTTTGAAAATACTCCAACCCAAATGTTCCAAACCAACAAACTTTTATAAAGGTCCTATAAAAGGTACAAACCTTTTATAAAGACCAGAGTCTTTACAAAAATCTCTTCTCAGTTACTAGTGACAGTTACTAGATAAAAGTCATAAAAATTAAGAATGATTCAATTTCCAAGTCGGATAATATGAAAGGATAAAGTTCCATAAGCCTTTCATAATATACCTACTCTAAACAGTTCTGTGAGCAGCAGGCTAGTGAAGGCCAGTTTAGGAATGCATCTGGAGGTCTTGATTCTCTACAGATTATCTGGTGTCTAAAGGGGTTGCCTTACAGCCATTTTCTCTGTGGCTCTTCTAACATGCCCCTTTTCCTGAAAACTCTAGAAATGCCTGGTTATCTAGTTCACTGGATTTTGCTGGAAATATTTGCATGTCTATTAAAAGCATATATGTGCATCTTCCTTGTACCAGCTCCATACCAACTCCATTTAAATTTGCTTGCAAATTCTATTTCATGTAGGAAAACAAACAAAAGTGGTGCTGATTTCATGTAAGGAAAAAAGCTTGTCACTGTGAACACAGTCTGTCACTGGAGGAGGTTGCCCAGAGAGGCGGTCAAAACAGGGTGCCCTGGCTGCAATTAATGATTGTGTCTGCTTATAGGAAGCTGGACTGGATGTCCTCTTGAGGTTCCTTCCAAGGTGAATGAGAATGGTTCTGAGAAGTAGAATGAATAGTAGAATGAATGTGATGACTTCTCACTTTGAAGTGGTGCAGTGTTAGTGTTTTTGCTTTTTTTTTAAATGCAGAGAAATTATAGTAAAAGACAGTTACTTTGCAGACTGATGTCTTTGACTTCTAAGATACTGTGCAGACTGTTAACCTTGTTTTTTAGGCTAGTCTTAAAATACTGCAGTACTGCTGGAAGGGAAGACTTGAATTTGTGATCTTTGAAAAGCCAAATGTAGTTAGTTGGGTGTTACAATCTGATAACCAATGTAGAAATGAAAGGAGCCTGTAGTGTTGAATAAAACTCTCTGTATCATTGTGGTGATTTTATCTAAATAAGCAACAAATACAGGGATAGCTTGATGGCTAAAATGCCTGAGCAAGAGTTGAATGGCCTTCTTAAAACTGAATTTGAGACATCAACTGCTAAAATTGTTCTTTAACTTTGCTATAAACTTGCCTTGGTTCTGTTTATGAAATGGCACAGAGTCTGAAAACTCTATGGATTATCAGTCTTTTTGGAAAAAACAATTAAAAGCAGTGAAAGGTAAATTTTTGTCTTTTAGGTAGGCAGTACAGTAAAATGATCAAGACTCAGTTTTACTGTAGTCCTTTCATGTTGAATTTGCTGGTTAAGAATGGGATGTGGACCAACAAATGCATGGAACCAAAGTGTAAGCTAAAGCTTGTCCAAAATACAAGAAAAATAAATTATAAGTATAAAATAGTGGATTACAAACTGCATAATAATCAAGGAATTAAACTGAGGGCTTGAAGGAGCAAGTTCAGCAAGTTGAAACTTTGTGACCTTTATGATGGGACAGTACTGCTCTAATGGATACAGCGAGTCCAAGAGGGTAGGTTTAGATTGGATATTAGGAAGAAATTCTTAACTGTGAGGGTGGTGAGACAGTGGCAGAGGTTTTCCAGAGAAGCTCTGGATGCCCCATCTCTGGAAATTTTCAGGGCTGGGTTGGATGGGGCTTTAAACAACCCAGTCTAGTGGGAGGTGTCCCTGCCCATGGGCGGTGGTCTGGAACTAGATGATCTTTAAGGTCTGTTCCAACCCAAACCATTCTGTCATTCTGTGATTCTAATGTGAGATGATCAATTTAAGATCCTTACCCCCAAGCAGGTTGTTTAAATACCTACTGAATAACATTGCATGCACATGCTGGCCTTTGGATTGAAGACCAACTGCTTGAAAACTGGAAAATAATTTATATTCAAGTTTTTTTTTATTGTGGTGTGTTTATGGTGTGTTTTTCTTTCTCCTGGATTAATAGATTCCATTTCAGAATGATTACTGATTAAGAAAACTGTTGAGGTACATGGATGTTACATAATGTACCCATTGTAGACCGTTTCTTACTTGTGAGCTAGACAGGCCTCAACAAATGTCTGCTTCACCTTCTTCAGTAGCATCAGTGTATGAGCTGAAAGACTGAGATGAGGGGAGCTGTTTCCAGGGGAGCCTAATGTATTGAGCCACATCTCCTTCTGGCTGATCTGAACATGGTGGTGTCCAGTCAGTTGTGTTGTTACCCACTCTGGACCATGGGGTTGATGTGCATAACCTCCTGTCATAGACTGATCATAAAGCTTTAACTAGGCACTGTGCAAATTCCCAGAGGACTTCGCTTTGAAAAGAGTATGTCAGATTTTTACTCCTTGCATTTTGAGAGAATGCCAGACCAGTTACTCTGATTTATTCCATTCTGTATAGGTTCCTGTTCTACACCCACCCCAATGGTATCAGAATGTCTTCTGGACTTCCTGGTGATAAAGAACATTAGAAAACAAGACTAGCATCTGTCAAATGGGGTTCCCTCTCCATTTCTCTCTACACACCTTTCCTTTCGGGGGAGAAGAAGTGAAGAATATTATGTGAGTTGATTGAATATTAATTACAAACCCCTCAGTTGTGTGTTTTGTATGTAAATTAAGGTTTGGGGGGTTACGTACAGACCAGAAAATTTTTTAATATGGTTTGTGGGTTTTTCTTTTTTTGCTGTTTGTTTTTTTGAGGCTTAGCTTGTAGCTGGTGTCTCATGTGCATGGGGATTTTGTAACTATTTGCATGAAAGTATTATAGTTCGTTCAAAGTAAAGCTTTCATGTTGGCAGGGAGCTTGCTTCTTTTTTGTAAACTACAGCTTTTCATGACATTTGAGACCATCTGTGCTGAAGTATTGTTTGAGGATTTCCTTTATTTTAATTTTTTTTTTTTTTTTCTGTTCAAGTGCGTCCTGGATGGATGAATTGTTTAGCAATAAGAATTAAGATGTTGTAAGCACTCCTGGATCCTTTGTTAGCTATTTAAGCACCAAGTACTGTAGAAGCCTCCAGTGACCTTTTTCAGTGCAGGCTTAGGGTTAGATTTTGCGTTCTGTGTTCACTGTAGTTTCTTAAAGTTCAGTCTACATTGCGTCTTGCTGTAACCTAGGAAGGGGTTGACAAAGGCTATTGAAGCTGAGCACATGGGGATACCTTACATGTTTGCAAAAGTAGGAAACTTCAGCAGAAAATCTAGATTTTACTCGCAGTCATATTTTAAGCATGTATATGCATGACAGCAAACAAAATTCTTAGAGACTTCTCATCCTGATGCTAACCTTCAAGGTGAAAGGTGTTGATTTTTTCCTTCCTAAATGATATGATAGTAATTTTCTGAGTAGAACTTAATAAAATTGTGGTGTTCATGTTCTTTTGTAAAAAAACCACAAAACCAGTGTTCCTGCCATGTAGATACAAGGAGATTTGAGAGAAAAATTTGGAATTTTCTATAGATAGAGGAAATGTAAAGAATTTCTCCCCTCTCCCTCCCTGATCAGATTCTGTTTCTTTTAAAATCAGTCAGGTGATCTACAGGGAAATATTAGAAGCCCACTTCTTTGGCTTAAGGATGTTGGGTTTTCATATTTAAGAAATTACATCCTGGCCTATATCAGCAATAGTGCATCCAGCAGGACTGGGGCAGTGATTAGCACTGGTGAGGCCTCACACTCAAGTGCTGTGTTCTGTTCTGGGCCCCTCACAACAGGAAAGACATTGAGGAGCTGGAGTGAGTTTAGAGAAGGGGCAGTGGAGCTGGGGAAGGGTCTGGAGCACAAGTCCGATGAGGGGTGGCTGAGGGGGCTGGGTGTATTTAGTCTGGAGAAAAGGAGGCTCAGGGGAAGCCTTATTGCTCTCTACAACAGCCTGAAAGGAGGCTGTAGCCAGGTTGGGGATGGTTTCTTCTCCCAAGTAACAGGACAAGAGGAAATGGCCTCAAGGCCATTGTACCAGGGGAGTTTTAAATTGGATATTAGGAAGAAGTTCTGCAGAAAAAGGGTTGCCAAGCACTGGAATGGGCAGGCAGGGGAAGTAGTTCAGTTCCCATTCCTGGAGGTATTGAAGAGACACATAGGTGTAGTGATGAGGGACATGGCTAATGGTGGACTGACTGTGCTGGGTTAATGTTTGGACTCTGATCTCAGCGGTCTTTTCTAATTAAATATTTCTATTCTATGACTTTGCAGACTTTAGTTCTTATTTTAACACTGTTAAATGCAAGTGCCTGGGTTCAAGTATCTTGTCACTTTTAAAAAAAAATTTATTTTTTATTTTATTTTTCCTCTTTTTTTTTTTTTACTTTATTTTTTGGTTGTTGTGGTTTTTTTTCCCCAGGAAAAGTGCAAAATGTTTCAAATTCCTGTTCAAAACCTTGATAATATAAGGAAGGCTCGAAAAAAGGTGAAGGACATTCTTGTGGATCTTGGGCTTGACAGCTGCAGGGAATTGTTGAAGGTAAAGCATTTGAAAGAATGTAAACTCATCTGAAATATAAACCAATCTGAAATGTAGACTCCTGAAAAATATTTCAGTTTCTGGTGTATGTGTGATGCTCTGCCATAGATCTTTATGGGGGGGTCCTTACTTCAGGGATTACTCATTACTGACTGCTCATATGCCAGGGGAGGAATTTAGTGTGTTAGTAGGTAACACTGCAAGAGGCTGCATTTCTTAACAAGATGTGTCATAGATGGTGCTGCATATTCTCTGTTGGTAATGTTTCAACAAAAGGAAACAGTACAGCTCTAGGAAAAAATACAACAGACTAATGAGTTGTTGTTTGTGTGCTATGCAGAAACTTTTTTCAATTCTTTTAGAATCTCAAGCAGATGAGGACTGGAGTCTCCTCAAAGACATTGCATCACACATCAAGGGCAAGCCTCTGAAGGGACATACAGATCGTCAGTGTTTCTGAAAATGGATAAGCCTTTAAACTTTTGTCTGGTGAAAAATACCAAAATTGTCTTACTGAGTTGTAGTTTGGTTCTGCATCTTAAGAAGTATGTGCAGCTGTACTGGGGAGGTTCAGATGAACCCAGTACCATTGTTGCCACTTCCACTGCACATCAGTCAGGAAGAATCCACACCATGAGATTGGCAAGCCTAATACCACATAAGGTGCAAACACAGCGATGTAACTCCATTTCTTAACAACAGTGTATTTTAGTGAGCTGGTGCACAGGTTTTTTTGGCTGTTGAGTATATTCATGATTTCACATGGACTGTAGTCAGGAGGTTGATTGCTTCTGTATGGAGGTACTAAAGTAGGTTTAACACTTCCTAAGGGTGCTGTTGTGCCTTTTGTAGTGGTTTCTTTCCGCAGCTCTGTAAGTGATTGGAAAAAAATTGTTCAAGACTACATGCGTAACTTATTTTGGAACATTCTTTGTTATTGCAGCTGAACAATGTTTTATGTATCTGAATGTTGTAGTAGCTCAAGGAAAATTACAATGTCTAGTAATTTTTGTTTACGTGCTGGTTTTATTGTGTTAATATTGTTCTGTAATCACACTTCTAACTCAGAACCTGAGTCTGTCTTGACCATTTGAAGTAGGAATGTTTTGATTGTGACAGTTTTTTACTATTAAATTGCTTGTGGTCTCTTTGATTGTTGCATGGATTCAATGGTAAATAAGGAGTAAGTTGTTTTGTATTTGGTTGGGTTTTGGGGATATAATGTGCATTTAGTTGGTTGTGCTTCATTTTTAATAAGTGGTGATGGTGGGAAACCTGGCAAACATTTCCACTGTGGAAAAACCTCTATGAGATTTGGGCCAAAAATACTGTATTAGGCGGGTTTTTTTGCAAATAATTCTCACTCAGCCAAGTTCACAACTTCAGTTTGTTTTTGTCAGGTAATCTGAGGCTGCTTTTGGTACAACTTCAGCAGCAGGAAGAATGGTTCCTATAGCTTGATTTCTTCTTGGTTCATATGATGATGGCATTTCTTTTTGGTAGCATGGGATGTGTGAAGTTTTAATAACACTTAGAATCATAGAATGGCCTGGGTTTGAAGGGACCTTGAAGACCATCTAGTGAGAAATACAGTACTTTCACTTTGTTTGTTGTCTCAAATACTGAGATTTGATGTCTGGACTCTATGAAGGGGCTGGACAGTGTAAGAAATGGGTTGAAATATGGTATGATACAAACATGACTTGCATCTGATCTTGAAATTGGTCTTGCACTGTTGTAATAAGGCCTGGTAATGGACATTAGTTTGTGAGGAAGGTGAAGGAATTTCATGCATGACTGGTACCTCCCTGTAGCGTAGAGACCAAATGGATTAGTTTTGAGGCTAATTTATCTCTGCTAGGAGGAAAACATGAGCATTTTGGCTGCAATACTAGTTTGATTCTCCAAGTAGTGTTTTTAAGTACACTGCAATGTCAGAGGTTTTCCTTTAATATATTGTTTCAGCTTCTCTAACATACTGTGATCTATAGGGCCATGAGGGTGATCAGGGGGCTGGAGCACCTCTGCTCTGAAGCTGAAGACGTGCTGAGAGAGCTGGAGTTTTCAGCCTGGAGAAGAGAAGGCTTTGGGGAGACTTCATTGCAGCCCTCTGGTACCTGAAGGGGGCTCATAAAAAGGAGTGAGAGGGATTTTTTGTATGGACAGATAGGGACAGGACAAGGAGCAGGAATGTTTTAAACTAAAGGAGGAGAGGTTTAGATTAGATATTAGGAAGAAATTCTTTATTCAGAGGGTGCTGAGACACTGGCACAACTTGCCCAGAAGAGCTGTGGATGCCCCATCCCTGGCAGCAGTGTATCAGGCCAGGTTGAATGGACCACTGGGCAACCTGGTTTAGTGAGTGCCATCCCTGCCCATGGCAAGGGGGCTGGAACTGTAGGGTCCTTTCCAACCCAGACCATTCCATGATTCTGTTCTATGATTCTGCGTCTTCATTTAAACTCTGAGCTTTTTAGCTTTTTGTGCTGGAAAACTCTGGTAGTTGTAATACAGAGGGGAGAACAGCTCTTAGTTTTAAAATGTTTTTCTCTTCAACCTAAAAATACCCATTATGCGTCAGGATTAGTCAGGTTTCTCAGGAGGGCTTTGTTCCTTTCTTGTTACCTTTCCCTTCTGTTTTCCTCCCCTCCTGGAAGTGAGAAATGTGGGAAGGGCATAACAAATTAGTGGATCTCTGTTTAAAGCAAGTGTTCACAACAGCCATTTGCACCACTGACTAATTGTATTGATAAGAACGGTTATTTTTATGAGTAGATATTTCTCTGTAGGAAATAGCTATTTTGGCAAAATAATTTAGATGGATTATCACGTGTGTTTGGCTTGTGGGAATCTGGTGTTTAAGTGTAGGAGCCTGTCTCTCAAACCAAAAATAGGACATGGTTCAGATAAGTCGTAAACTTTATGAAACCTTTTTTTAACAGTGTGTAATTCACTACGGCATGTTCAGCTGAAACTTTTTTAGTAAATCTCAAGTTTCTTCATTTTCTCTATCAAAAATAGTTCTCTAAAGTTCTGGGATTTCTCTTGCTCCATGCAAGAGTTCCTTCTAAGGTGTTCCTGGTTTGTTTGTTTTTGTTTGTTCATTTATTTGTTTTTAAGGTTTGGTTGAAGGGCAAATACATGACTCATAGGTGTTGATTAAGATTGCAAGCAATTTGTTTATTATTGCCCTGAGCTCTTCTGGATTCTCCCTTGGGCATATGCGATGGTTGAAAAAGCTAGACGGCGTATTGCAAACTCAGCTACACTTTTCTAAATTCTTGAATTATGAAGTTTAAATCAAATTATCACTGGCATGATGTTCTGGCTTACTGTAATCTGTTGAACACACAGGAATACTCATATTTGCATGGTGTGGACAATAGCCTAGTGTAGACAGAGCTTGCATTAAGTAGGATTCTGTATTTGTTTGATCGTTGAGGCTTTGTTTCTCTTTGTTGCCAAGTATATTCTGTATTTCTGCTAAATTTCACATAACACAAACTATTAGATTTATGAATTCCACTCCTTTTATAAGGTCATCTAATCTTAAGTGTTATTTATGATCTGCTTCTGCTGTTGCCGTGGAGTTTGGTACAGAGGTGGAAACATCTTGCCTTCTCTAAGTATCTGCAGAGTTTTGAGTGAAGAGGGATTTGTGAAAGGGGAGAATGTGAAGGGAGAAGAGGTGTAAGTTTTCAATGGGTAAAGCTTGGATTTGTAGCCTGTGTTTCATCCAAGGCCTTCTGGTGTGCTGTTGAATCTAGCCTAGGGTCTTCAGAAATGCCCACTAAACAGGAATCCAGTTTGGTTGGTTGGGTGTGGTAGTCAGTGATCTGCGTGGTATTGGGATAACCAGAGAGTTTCTGCCCCAAGCTGTGTGATGCTGGTATTGTCAATCTCCCCGTTTGGAGATCTCCCTGGTTGGCTGTTGGCCTCTGCCTTTCACCGCTCCCCCAGAGCTTCCCTATTGGTCCCCTAATCCTGCCTCCTTGGAGCCCGGGAAAAATGGAGAGCTTGCCTTTGTTCTTTGTACATGCTTGAGGGATTTCAAAGAGGATAGATGGTCCAATAAACCTAAGCTAGCTGAGATGAAGAGCAGTACCCTTCTTGACTCTTGACTGCTGACATATTACTTAGTGGAGGCACGCGGGACCCCATGGAGCCAGGCCCAAAAGGGACTAAAGTAAAAGGTGGCTTCCCAACGTGAGGCTTCCTCAGATCCCCATGACAGCGTCTCCAGACCCTGGACTAAAGTCACATTGGAGCAGCCATCAACCTCGAAGAATCCCTGAGTTTTATCAGAGATCTCTGAAGGAGAGCACTGGCAACAAGAGAAGATCGGTGCAATGTCAGTGGACCGCCTTTGAGAAATTAATTTGACCCTGAGGTAGATAATGGGTCACCTTTGTATCCTTTTCTTTTAATCCATTTTATCTCAAAGTTTGGGAAGAGAGGGAGATGGGGGCAGGATTCTCCATCCTCTTATGGGAAGTATTTCTCCCAGTTCTAAGAACCCTTGTTAAAAAATACTATCATTATACTAAGGAGGGGTTTAAACATTTTGTTCATTTAATTAAGCAGTGGCTAGTGGAATATCTAAAACATTTTGTCCGATGGCTAGTTGTGTCCGGGAAAGGGTACCTGCTTTGCATACTAGCTAAAGCTGTTTATAGTTCTTGGCAACCAGTTGGGAGAAGTTCACCACAGTTCAAAAAATTGCTTGTTCCTTCCCTCTCCCGGTGTTCCGGCTCCCTCTGCTCTAATTCAAGGGAATATGAGAGATGGATCTTGCACCAGTGCGCAGGCATGCTACCGTCTGCCTGCCTTGTCTCTGCTTCCTTTATCCCCTGCCCGGGATGGTGATGGCCGGACCATCTCGGATTCTGCCCTAAATCTCTGCCCTAAACCCACTTCCCCAGCTTTCCTCGCTCTAAAGTTGTTCTAAAGTCTTTACAGCACTGAAATTAAGCCCGCAGTTTCAGCTGCTGATTTTAAAATTAAACCTCCCGCTCTCGCTTTCTGCAGCCAAGATGGCGGACGCCACGTGGTGCCGGCACCAGCCGTGGCGAGGTTGCGGCCACGCGGCGCCCCTCCCCCATCCGCCCCTGATNGTGCCGCCCCTCCCCCACCCGCCCCTGATACCACGCACGGTCCCTGTTCCACCCCTGACCCCCCGCACGCCGCTCCGTGTGGCGTTGGGTTCTTCTCGCTTTCGCGTGGGTCTCCTACAAGCTGCGATCGCTGCCTGTCCCGTCCCCTTCCCTCCTTCAGCAGCCCCGAGCGTGGAGGCCGGCCTTCCTCGCGTTCCCACGTGGGCGAAACCGAGGGGGAGCGAGAACATGACGGCCGGGAGGGATCCGGGACGCTTGTGAACGGCAGCATGCCTGCGTGTCCTGCCCTGCCTCCCTTCCCTGTGTTACACAGCCGAAGTACAGCTACAGCTGTGTGCTCAAAAATACAAAGTGCTATAAAAGCTGCTAAGAACGCTCATAATAGGGGGCTGCGAGGCGTTCACATCCTCCCACTCCGAACTACTATTTACCGAGCCAGCCGATACCGCTGGGCTCAACTGGCCTCTAAATGCGAGTTCTATGCCCTAGCCAAGATGGCTTCAAGCCCCAGTAACCGCAGTCTAAGCTACCAGCAGGGCAGCAGCCCGCAGAGCCCCGCCAGCGCCACAGCCCCTGCAGTCAAATGAGCCCGGAGCCAAAGTCCCCGAGCAGCGCGAAAGCCGAGCTTTAGTCACTGCCTAGAAGCACCCTAGAGTTGGAGCGCAGAAGCAGTGGCTGCAGCCCCGGGTCTGACCTTCCTAGGCAGCCCTGCAGAAGCTTCGCAAGAAACCCCGAGAAGCAGCAGCCACAAAACAAAGCGGCATTTGGGGACCCCCTAGGGTGCTTTGGCCAGCCGCAAGACCTTATAGACAGAGGGAAGCTAGTGCTCTTTGAGCACAGCTTGAAAAAGCAGCAAAAAGTGCCAAAGAAGGCTAAACCCGCTGCTCTCAGTCTCCCCAGCGGTGCCGCAGCAAAAAAGCGGCAGCCGGCAGACCCTACGGAGAGCCCTGAAGGGGCAGGCGGCGGGCAGGGCGCTGCTGACGGCTCCGTGCGCTCTGCCAGCCGGAGCCCAGCTCCCCGACGGCTCCGTGCGCTCTGCCAGCCGGAGCCCAGCTCCCCGACGGCTCCGTGCGCTCTGCCAGCCGGAGCCCAGCTCCCCGACGGCTCCGTGCGCTCTGCCAGCCGCAGCCCAGCTCCCCGACGGCTCCGTGCGCTCTGCCAGCCGGAGCCCAGCTCCCCAACGGCTCCGTGCGCTCTGCCAGGCGCAGCCCAGCTCCCCGACGGCTCCGTGCGCTCTGCCAGGCGCAGCCCAGCTCCCCGTCACGTGCGGCAGTTCACACCGAGCAGCACGTGCCCAGTTGCTGCCTCTGTTCTCTCCCGCCGCTGCCCGCCCGCTCCGACCCCGCGGGGACATTGCGGACAGCGTGACACGCCGCTGCCAGGTTCCCCCGGGGACCTCTGCCAGTGCGCCCAGGGCTGGCTTCCCCTGCAAAGACAGAAGCGCTCCCCCAGCCACGCTGCTAGTTCAAAATCAAAAACCGCGCGGCTGCTGGTCACAGCCTGTCCCGTCCGCCCACGTAGCGAAGCAGCTAAAAAGACAGTTTATTCTTGTGCTAAAACCTGTAGATTCAGATTTCCTCGCTTTTGCTGCGAGTGGGAATTTGCTGCTGCGCAGAAGCTCTGTCCCAATAGTGCCAGCCGAACCCAGCCCCCTCCTGGCTGCTACAGCACTGAAAGGCTGTGCCTCTTCCCCATCGCTGTTGCTTCTCACGTGCCCTGAGGCTACGAAGCCACTGCCGTGCTCCGACTGGAAAACCATAACCAAGCCCGGACAGCGAAATTAACGCTTGTGCCACGGGAGAAGCAAAAACACGAGAAAGAGAACAAAAGCCAAGCTGCAAGACCAGAACTGTTCCCAGAAGATTGCAATGACCAAAAGACTGAAGTGAAGAAACCAAAAGCCACAGAGGACACACGGAAGCTGTCAGGAGAAGCAAACAACAACAAGCCCTGCACCAGACCAACAGACACTGCTGCAGGCGTAACACCAAAAAAGAGAAATAATGTGCAGCCAGAAAATGAAGACACTGTTGCCTGGAAATGTAGACGCTGCAAAGCAGCACCCATCTCCACCTCAGAAATAGATACAAGACTCCAGAAGAAAAGTTCAAATAGCTAAAAGCAAACTGTCAAAGCTTGAGCCTGCAGAGAGCCCAGCACTCAGCACCTATCAGATTGCTGTCTCCTAGATGCTCCTAGTGCCACCAGAAAAGAATGCCTGAACTATGCCACAACCCAGAGAGACCTGTGTTGTTCCAACTCCACCACTGCCAGTGAAAGCATCCAGTCCAACATCAAGAAAAAAATCCTCTGAAAGACTTGAAGGACTTGTTGGGACCATGGGTGGGAGTGCTTCTAATTGTCATTGTTGTTTTATGTATGTTTGATTTGTTGGTTCATTGGGTTATGGATATTTTTAATTGTTCTTATTGTTCTCTGTATGTTTGGATTTTTGGGATGTTGGATTTTGGG
>VXAC01001472.1:0-12673 GCA_013399225.1 Rhipidura dahli
GCGGTGCGGTGCGGTGCGGACGGTGAGGGGCGCCCTGAGCCCGCCCTGGCTCCGCGCTCCGCTCCCGGCCCGAGGGGTCAGTCCCGCCCGTCCCGGGCTGCGCTTCCCGGCTCTGAGCCCGCTGTCCCCCGGTGTCCCCCACGATCCCACCCCGCTCTCTCTCTGTGCCCGGTTCTGGGACATCCCCGGGCTCTGACCCCGCTGCTGTCTCAGCCTCCACTCCCTAAAAACCCGGTGCTCGCCCAAGGTGCCGCCTCAGGGCACGAGGCTGAGGCCACTCACCACCCCGGAGTGACAGACGGGACACGGGGAGGTGACAAACGGGCTGCTCTTTGTGTCTGATCCAGCTGAGCACACCTCAGCCGCTGGGTTTTCAACTTGTCATCCCCTCTTTAGTGACCTCGAGTACCTGAGTCCCCTCACTGGCTCCCAGCGCCTTCCCAGCCCGCCTGATGTGCCCGCGTTTTGGGATTTGTGCTGGTGAAGGTCTCTTCCCTTCGATTTCCCAGAAGGATTTGTTGGGGAAACAACGGCCCCCGTCCTCTTCCCTTTTTCCTTGGTGCCTGCGAGGATTGCCCCAGACCCGTGGGCACCTTGGGCATTGTTAATTCAGCTCTGTCTGCCTGCAGCGGTTCCGGATCGGCGCTCGGGGCCAGCACGGTGACAGCGCTCTGGAAGGGACAACTGCACTGTCAGGGTTTGCTGTGACCCCACGGGACACTGCTAACGAGGCTGGGACACTTCCAGTGCTCTCCTGCCAGGGGCTGAGCTCTTCCAGCATCTCCGTGGGATGATCCAGTGCCTTGCTCTTCTCTGCTTCCATCCCCAAGGGGCTCGCAGCATCCAATCCACCACTTGGAATTCCAGCAGGGAGCTGAATTCGGTCCCAGCCAGGGCTGTTTTCCATTCCCAGCCTGTAAGGACGTGAGAAGTGGGAGAAGGGATGGGTGCAGCCCTTTTCCTGTGCCATTCCCATGCCCCCAGAGCTCAGCGCTGGCCAGAGCCCGTCCCCAGCCCGCTGCCAGCTGAGGGTGGGGCTGAGGTGGCCCCGTGGTTGTGCTCAGATCCCGTGTGCCCCTCAGGGGACGCTGTCCTGTGCCATCCCACACCCTCTCCCTGCCTCTGGCTGCATCCCATCACCTTCACCCCTTGGTCTCCTGTCTGGAGAAACTCCCAGGTTGCTTCTCTGGGTCAATCCTATGCTCCTTTTTTCCCTGGTTTTCAATTCCAAGGAGAATTTGGGAATATCTCCAGAGGTTGCACTCACAGCGTGACCTTCAGGTGCCTTTGGCTTCTCTCTACCTTCCCCCTTTTCCCCTTTTTTTCCCCCTTTTCCCCATTTTCCCTGGCAAACCTGTGCCCAACTGGCCCTCCAAGCAACATCTGGGCCACATCTGGGCTGTGCCCATCCCAACCCAGCCTTGTTCCTAAAGCTCTCTGGTCCATTCCCAGGGATTTTCCCCCTCTATTTTCCCTTCTTACTCCACCACCCAACCACCCCACTGCAGCAACATGGCCACACCCCAAAAGCTTTTTCACCTCTCTGAGTGTTTTCCTCACCTGGAAAGCTCCATCCAGGTCAGATTTTGGAGGAAAAGCTGGAATTCTTCCCATGGAAATGCCGGGAAAAGTGCCACGTTCCTCACTGGCTGCTCTTCAGGTTGAACATCAAAACCACGGGAAGGACTTGGCCTTCCTCTCCCTATTTCCGGCCTTCCCATGGTTAATTCCAAGATCCTCCCAGCACAGCCAGATGTTATCGGATCCCGAAGGCTGGAATCATTAACCGGCTGCTGCACTCCATGGAGCAGCCCTGAGGAGGGAAGTTGTTAGCAGGTTGTTAGCGCACCACTGACAGCATTCCTTGGAAGTTCAGCCTTTGGCACTGCAGAGGGGAAAAGGAGGAGTAAAAATCACCAAAAAAAAAAAAAAAAANATATAAGGACTCTTGTCTGGAGGAAAAAAAAAAAAAAAAAAACCAAACAAAAAACCGCTTGGAATTGGGGAAAATAATTCCCAGCCTGGATTTAAGCAGGTGCACGAATCTCTGTGGGGTAAGAGCCCGAAATATTTCCATCCGAGGTGGTTTTTTTGTTTTTTGGGGTTTTTTTTGAAAGTATTTATTCATAAAAGTCGAAATGTTGCAGCTCCTGCTGAGATCTGCTTGAGGATGTTCAGCTGTGATCCCAAATCCAGGAATCTCTCCAGACTGGGAGGAGAAAGGAGGAATTAAAATAACTCAGCTGAATTTCCTGAGTGTCCCAAATCACTCTCTGTGATGTTAAATATGGGGTTGCTCCCTGCTGGAATTATTTAGCTGGGAATTGTGAAATTCAGCTGGTCCCGGGATGTTCCCAGGAGCAGGACTGGGGTCTGTGGTCGGGCTCCAGCAGCTCCAGAACTTGTGGGAAAACATTTCCCAAAGAATGGGATATTCAGAGCCTGCAAACCCCCCCAGCTGCACTTCACGGCTTCTTTCATCCCTGGGAAAGCCCACGAGGCTCATCCGGCACTTTTAACCCCAAAACAAGTCCCTGCCTTTGTCCCTGATCCCAAATCCATGAGATTTCACCTCTCACTCAGCTGATGGGACCCACCCAAAATGTGTCCAGAGGGCCACCATTCCTCAGATGGGATCCATGGGGGAAAAGAGCTGGGAGAGCAGCGGCCGAGGATTCCTGAGTTCTGGATCTGGACTGGGAATCCCTCAGAGGGAATTGGGAGGTCTGGGATTCATCCCTGCGTTCCAGAGATGCAGCCAGGGCCTCGTGGGGTGTCTTGGTCACAAGCAAGCTCCAAGCTCACGAGAAAAGTGGATTTTCACCAAATCCTGGGATTTTTTTTTGCCATCCATCGGGTTGGTCTCACTTTATAGACAGGGGAAAACGAAAATATTGGGAGCAGCTGGTTTTAACTCCTTCATTGCAGCCATCCCTCCCATTCCAAGGATTATCCAGTGGGTGATTGCAGCTGGAATGGTTCGGTCCATCAGAATATCAGGGTGGGTTATAAAAACACCTTGGATCCCAAGGAATTCACCTGCACCACCTTTCCTATTTTTTTTTTCCTATAAATTTTTCCTAGTCCAGCTTTATCCCTGACTTTGCTTTTCTCCCCTCAGGAATGAAGAGCTGTTGGGATTTCCCAGGATCCAGGGGTTTGTGGATGGTGTGGAGCACCAAGGGTGTGCTCCAGACCCCTCTGTTGCAGGAGGGAACAAATAAAACCAACTTTAAACCTTTATTGCAGATAAATCAAATCAAATTAATCTAAATCAGTCTTACTCAAATATCAAAAATTCTGGGATTTTAATGCTTTCCACATTCCAGCAGCTGTTTATCCCAGGAGCTCTCGGAGCAGCTTTTCCATTGTATCCGGCAGCAATCAAAAGCAAATTCTTTTCCCTCTCACTGTTGGGAGCAAGTCCACAAATATTTGGGATTTGACTGAAGGAAACCATAAATCCATGAAAATCCAGAGTGATTGGATGATGTGGGAGAGTTCAGTGGTGCTGGAGTCCCTCCTTATTCCAGCTTCCAATAAAATTGAGGGAAAACTCAATGATTTCACTTGGTCTCATAATTTTGAGGGATTTGAGGTGGGATTGGACTGGGGACAGATTATGCATAATTAACAAATCATCAGTGAGGTGGGGAAGCACCAGAAGAGGGAAATTGTGAATTCCCTATCCCTGGAAGTGTCCAAGGCCAGATTGGATGGGGCTTGGAGCAAGCCAGGAATTCCTTCCCAATATCCCATCTAACCCACTCTCTTTTAGTTCGAACCATTCCCCCTTTTCCTGTCGCTCCACGCCCACAGAAAATTCCCTCTCCATCATTTTTATCCCTCCTGAAACACCTCAATGTCCTCGAGTCCCTTTTGCCACCCTTCACATCCTGCCTGGAGCTGGATTATGGAACCACAGAATCCCAGACTGGTTTGGGTGGGATGGAGAGACCATCCCATTCCAACCCCTGCCACGGGAGGATGGAATTCTTTGGGATTTGCCTCCCGCCCACGGTGCTGGTTTTTCCCAGCAGGACATGGATGTTCCTGCTCCTGGTTTTGTGTGTTCCCACCTGTCCCTGGCTGCAGAACTCAGCCCTGTGCTGGGAAATAATCAAAGTAATCCCATACCCTGCTGTGCTGAAATTCCCTGGCACGGGAACAGCGAATCCCTGGGATTTGGGAAAGAAATGGGTCACACTGAATTAACCGGTGACAAACGGGGCTGCTCAATCCATTGGGTGGCCATAGTGATGCCAATGGAATTTGAATTTTCCATCCTGGAAATCATGAAAAAAGCCCATTAAAAATGTGCTCCTTCACAAAGATTTGTTGGACGAACAAGGAGTGAATGGGGAGAACTCCGGGATGGCTGACATTCCAAAAATAATGAGTTTCTTGTGCGTTATCAGCAGGAAAAGTCAGGAAAAAAGAGGGAATTCTTGTGAAGGCACAGGGAAATATCAATCCCCAGCAGTCCTGCTGCCAAAATTGTCCCTGTTGCACTATGGAAATGAACCTTGGGAATTCTTTGGAATAACGCAATCAGAGCGAGTTTATTTCCCTGAATAAAATGAAATCCCATGGGAGCCTCTCCATTCTCCATCATTTGGGGGGAAACAATTAAATTGTCCCAGGACCTCCTCGCTGCAGCCACTCCGTGCTAAACACAGGATGGATTTGATTAGCGGGAGGTCTTTCCACAGGCATGGAATGACTTTGGAGTGCACTCTGCTGGACATGGGCCAAGGGATCCAGCACCATCCGATCCTTCTCTTTTTTTCCAACCCCAAATCCATGCCCCATCCATTCCCCTTCCAGAAAAACCCACAGTGAGTAAGGATGAAAAGGAGTAGCTTTATTTTAATCCGTTTTTGAGGGGAGCTGATGGGATGCTGGGAGTTTCCTCCTGGATCACATGGGATGAAACCTCTTGGGAAGGAGCTAAGGGATCAGTCTCACACTTCCCAGGAAGCTGGAGATGAACAAATTAAACTTTCCCTGGGTTACTGCACTTCAAGTGTCACTGGTGATTCCTGGCCATGGACAGGAAGCTTAGAGGTGTCTGGAGAAAGTGCTAATAACATTCCAGCAGGATGGATGCTGTGGAGCTGGATTAGGATTTGGAATACTCCCAACACAGGTGGTGTAAGGTGTGAGGGTGATAAGGCCCTGGAGTTGGTTCCCAGGGAATCATGGACTCATTGAATTTGGAAAAGCCCTCCCAGCCCATCCTGTCCACCCCACGCCTGATGCCCACCCTGTCCCCAGCCCAGAGCTCCAAGTGCCACCGCCAGGAATTCCTTGGACACCTCCAGGGATGGGCTCCACTCCAAACCTCCCTGGGCAGTTCCAACGCATGAGCTCCCTTTCCATGGGGAAATTCCTGCTGCTGTCCACCCTGAGCCTCCCCTGGCCCAGCCTGAGGCCGTTCCCTCTCCTCCTGTCCCTGTTCCCTGGGAGCAGAGCCCGACCCCCCCCGGCTGCCCCCTCCTGTCAGGGAGCTGTGCAGAGCCACAAGGTCCCCCCTGAGCCTCCTTTGCTCCAGGCTGAGCCCCTTTCCCAGCTCCCTCAGGAATTCTCCAGCCCTTTCCCAGCTCCCTCAGCCAATCCTGGAGTTCCAGACTCTTCCCCACGGTGACTGCACTGCCTGTGACCTTCTGACCATCGTTTGTCCCACAAAAGTGGCACAAACACCGAGCACGGCCCTCACCTTGACAACCCCGGACAAAGCCCATCCCTGCAATCCTCCCCTGCACTCCGGATCCAATTATTTTCCCCGATTCAGGCCAATGAAAGGAATCTGTGGCTAAAACAGAGAGAAATTTGGGATCAGGTGCGTTTGGAGGTGTAGTGGTGGTGAAATCAATGGGAACGTCTCCCGGCTCTCACGCGGGGCTGTAATTGTGTAACGAGCGCTGAGTTCGCTGCAAAATCTGTCTTTTAATTTCCCTCCCGTTTAGGAGGCACTTCACACACCTGCCTAATAATTTGAGCAATAATAGCTCACGGCAACGAGTTCTGCAGGTGAATTCCAGACATTAATTGCTCCTTTTTCATCCCTTTTCAGCCAAGATGTTTTTCTATTCCCGTTCCAGATGAGTCAGGCTTTCCCTTCTCCGTTTTAATGTCGCTTTTTCATCTGTGCAAGCCGGGTTCAAAAGGGGAACCTCTTTCAGTTCAGCTTGGGTGAAATCCAATCCATTTGGAGCATCCTTTGCTTTATTTTTCCACTTTTCCAACAGGATGAGCAGGAAGGAGCAGCCCATGATGCACGTTCTCAATGTCAGCATGAAGGGAAGTTTTGATTTTTGCAACCACCAATCCTCCTGGAGAAACTGAGGAAGGAATTGGTGGTGGGTGTGATGGAGGATCAGGGATACGGAATCTCATGGAGCTACTCTTCTAAGGAATGTCCCAATCAACTCAAATATCAAATATTCCAGGAATCTTTGATATTCCATTCAAATTCCTGCCTTTTGAGGGCAAAACATGTTTGGCCACTTCATTAACAAGCTATTGGTTATTTATGGGATTCCTGTATTATTCATAAAACAGAAAAATAAAGAGGGCACCAGTGGGAGTAGGAAGAAGGAACAAATCCTCTCCCACGCAATAATTATTTTAGGATAAATAATGGAATTTTAAAGATCACTTTTCAGATGGGTCAACTCTTCATTCCACAAGAGATGGTTTGAATTGTTTTCATTTGGAACTTGGTCTGGAAAGGCCAATTTTTATACTCAGAAAGGATAAAAGGAAAACGAGAGTGGCCAACAGATGATGTGGGTGTGCACATAAAAAGGGCTAAATCAGAAGAAAAGTAGAGATAGTTCAGGAAACCCAAATGATGGATTCATTTCCCTTCGTTTTCCATAAGGAAAAGGAATCCAGGAGTCAGAACCCACCATCCTTTTGAAATGAAAGTGATGCAGCCGAAATTGCAGGATGGGAGAGGCATGAAAACCTCCAAGTGCTGCGTGTGGAGAAGCTGAATTTTAATTTTGCTGCATTTTTCACTCCTCTTGCTACCAAAAAAAAAAAAAACCCAAGAGAAAATTCCACTCTCGAGATCTTGAGAGTCAGATCTTGGTGGATTTAAAACATCCAAAATAATAATAATAAAAAAAAAAACCACCAGGAAGAGCCTGGGAAGCTCCAAAATTGATTGGATAACTCAATATTCTGCTCAGCCTCGCAATTCTTTCCGTAGGAAAGAGTAATTAAGGCTGTGGAAGCAAAAGGGACCAAAGGATAATTTCCATCCTGGTTTTATCTCAGTTAAATTACAGCAGAGACATCGCCCACCTTCTTATCTCTCAGATATGGAAACAGGTTCTTAGATAAGGGAAATGTTGCAGATCCAAGTGATCTCATTTAAGGAGAGCATTTGACTTGTTCCCCACGGGGAATTATTCCTGAAGGTGGAGATGCTGGGATTAATCCCTGTGTTTCCAGCTGAGCAGGAATTTCATGGGATGCAGAGGGCACTGCTCTGTCTTGGGCAGGTCTTATTTAATTTGGGAATTAATCAGAACTCCAGAGCAGAAATTTGGGATATAACAGGTGCTTGTCCCAAGGAGTTTGGCTCCAGAGAATCCCAGATTTGTTTGGGTTGGAAGGGATTTAAATCCCATCTTGCTCCAAGGACAGGGACACCTTCCACTATCCCAGGTTGCTCCAAACTTCATCCAACTTCGGACTTTGCCATCTGCCCTGGCTCATCCAGCTCAGCACATCCTCCCTCTGCCAGGTGGAGCATGGAAATGCTGTATTAATCCTTGGATTTATTGAATATTTCCCAAATTCCACACGAAGTAACTTCATCCTGATTTTGCCATCTGTGTGATTTGATCAGATTTTAAATTCATGGAATTTGAGGGTAATTTAGGTTGGAAGGGATTTATGGAATTCCTTGGATCCACGAAGCAGTGCAAAGTTAAATGAGGTAACCTCGAGTTCAGGACAGTTTATTTCTGGATATCTCCAAGGCTAAAGATTCCTTCTTACAGTCGGGATGAATTCACACATTTCTGCTTCCAGGAACTTTTCCCGCTTCATCTGCTCGCACAGTTTTCCCGAAGAGCCAGCACTTCATTCACACCCTCCAAACTCTTTTAATCTTAAATAAAAACCCCCCAAACCTCTGGGATTGGGAAATCAGAGCTGGCTCCACCAGGATGGGGTTTGTTCAGCCCTGATAATTATTTCCTTTGGAAAGAGTCGGAACTCCGTGTCTTGGGAATTTCTGGAGGAAGTTTCACACCTGGAAAATGACTAAAACTTCCCGCCCTCATAGGTGAAGGTGGTGTAAAATCCTGTAAAATCCCACGTTCCCTTCAGGAATGGGCTGTTCCAGCCTGGATTCCCTGGAGGGTCACAAATCCTGCTGGCAAACCTGGGCTCCTCTATCCATGGTCCTGATGGGATCCTGCTCCAGGCTGGGCTCCTCTATCCATGGTCCTGCCAGGACCCAGCAGCTCCAGGCTGGGCTTTCCACGGGATCACTGCCTCCTTTGACCACATTCCTTGCTCCAATGTGGGATTCTCCATGGGATTCTCCCCCTTTCTGAACTCTTTTATTCCCAAAACCCTGCCAGTGTTGCTGCTGGGCTCAGCCTTGACCCGCAGCCGGTGGAATTCCTTGACCCGGAGTCCATGGAATTGGCTCCATCAGGAGCAGGACAAGCTTTTGTCACCTTCTCACGGATGCCACCCCTGCAGCCCCATTACCACCAAAACCCCAAAACACGTGAAAATAAAACATTTTTTGTGCATTAATTCCTGAGAGTTGTGATGCACGTGGAGATTTTTGGTGCATTCCTCACCTTGGGGCAGAGAATCTTCATTAATTATGTTTAATTATGTTACTCATCAATCCTCAGAGATGAAAACAAATAAATTTGTGCAGCTGTGGCCCTGAACTTGCTTTGTTTGGTGCAGCACCGAACACGTCCGTCTGCTCCTGCCTCGGTTCCCTCAGCAGAGCTTCCCCTCGCAGCTAAAATCACACAAAGCTCATCAACCTTAACGAACTCATTAGTGACAGCACTCAGGTAATTATGGTGATGAAGGCCGTGGAAGTTCTTCAATAAATTAGAGGGGCTGTGGCAGAATGGGGCTTTTTTAGCAGGATTTATGACAATTTTGGGGGGACGCTGAGCTCCTCCAGGACAGAGGGATTCTGCTTCACCCCCTTAAATCTGCTGCCAAACACAGGAAGGGGAAACGGTGACAGTGATGATTTTATGGGATTAAAAAATGGATCAAGGACACCAAATGCCTGAGCTGTGGGTAAGGTGGGATTTTGGGGAAAGGTTCTTCCCCCAGAGGGTGCTGGGCACTGCCCAGGCTCCCCAGGGAATGGGCACAGCCCCGAGGCTGCTAGAGCTCCAGGAGAGTTTGGACAGCGCTGCCAGGGGTGCCCAGGGTGGGATTTGGGGGGGTCTGGGCAGGGCCAGGGGTTGGATCAATGATCCCAGTGGGTCCCTCCAGCTCAGGATATTCCATAATTCTATAATTCTGCTGGTTTGCTCCCATGGTTTGGATTACTGAGGGAAAAGCATCCTCACCCGCCTGGTGGTTGGGGTTGAGGGGACCCTTCAACCTTCGGGCCCCTCATTTGGGAAGGAACAACGCTGCATCCATAAATAATAATACCTGACAAGCAATTCCAGGGTGCATAAACAGCTGGAATTGGGAAAGGAAAATATTATTTAAAACATTTCCAGGGACCCAAAGCTGCCACTGACTGCAGATTTCTGTGCTGTCATTTTTGATGGTGATGATTTAGGAACTTGGTTGAAATGTGACTCCCATTTCTTCTCCGGGCACCTGGAATTCTCTCAGGGAGCTGTTCCTCAGAGAATCCTTCAGAATCGTGTCTTTCCCTGGATTATCCCTCTCTGGAAGTGAACACAGATTGTTGTTGGCACTCCAAATCCTTCCCTGTGCACGGCCACGGATGAGGGAACTCAGAGGTGCCTTCCAGAAATGAAGCTCCTGTGAAATCCGAAATGATTTTCTGGTCTGCTGCTACCCTTTGGAATAAAGATGGAGTGAGGTGGTGAACGGGGCCGTGTCAAACAATTCCCTGAAGGGGAAAGGCTGAAAAGGTTTAACAGTCACCACCCCAGTCCTACTTTATAAAGTTATTATTATTTCATAGCTCCAAACCTCCCGGCAGCACAAACCAACAGCCATGGATCAGTCAGATGGAGAAATCACTTAAAATGAATCCATGCGGGAATTCCTGTAATTTGTGGGATCAGCAGTGCTCCTGCCCAGTGTGGGGCCAGGTCTGGGCTCTGCTCCGTGGGCAGGTTCGGAATATCCATCACCAGTTAATCCAGCTCTGGCTCACCTTCCAGGCTTCCATAAAATCCAGATGATTCCATAAAATTCAGCTGCTGGGGTGAGGAGGGACTGCATGGAAGTGTCTCCAGACTGTGTCAGCATCATTCCAGCACATGGAATCACGGAATGGTTTGGGTTGGAAGGACTTTAAATCCCATCCAGTGCCATGGGCAGGGACACCTCCCACTGTCCCAGGCTGCTCCCAGCCCCAGTTCCAGCCTGGCCTTGGACACTTCCAGGGATCCAGGAGCAGCCACAGCTGCTCTGGGAATTCCAGACCAACCCCTCCCCACCCTCCCAGCAGGGAATTATTTCCCAATATCCCATCCATCCCTGCCCTCTGCCAGTGGGAAGCAATTCCTCTTGTCCTCTCACTATCCAAACAAAAATTCCCTTTTCCTCCTTTTTAGAAGCCTTTTTAAAAGAGGGGGTCGGGCTCTGCTGCCAGGGAACAGGGACAGGAGGAGAGGGAACGGCCTCAGGCTGGGCCAGGGGAGGCTCAGGGTGGACAGCAGCAGGAATTTCCCCATGGAAAGGGTGCTCAGGCCTTGGCAGGGGCTGCCCAGGGAGGTTTGGACCCCCCATCCCACCCAAGCAGGTGGAAGATGCCAAGGAATCCTTCCCTGCTCCAGATTTCCAGGTGCACTCAGGGATAGCAATGACACCTTTATCCTTAACCATAAATTCCATCAGCACTCGGAATGTCCATCGCAGGACACAACTCTTCTGGAACTTCCCACCAAACCTCATTCTTCTTTCACTCCCGTGCCTCTTTTTTTCCCGTTTTTTTTTTCCCACACTTCCTGCTTGTTAATAATCAGAGGAATGATTTTATTTGCTTGCAACTCCAGAAATTGTCAATTATCCGACACGATTGGCTGCACGTGGAGAATAATGGGACATATGCTAATTGTATGCATGACCTATTTAAAGGCATGGATAATTTTCCTGGTAAAACTCTTTTAATGGGATGCGGCTGCCACACTCCAGTGGGTGGAAAATCGGGATTTTAAGGGACATTACAGTTTGTGCAGAGAGAGGAGCGAGGCAGAAACAGAAGCCAGGTGTTTATCTGTGAATGAAGGTCATTATTTGGAACCCAGAGGTTGTGGAAATATCCTGGGATGTTGGAGGTTAAAAGGATCAGAAACCTGGCCATGACCTTTAGGAATTTTGCCCATATTGGAGGTGTTTAACCAGGAGGTGAAATATTCAGGAAAATTGTTGTTCTGATCTTGAATATTGCTGAAATCCAAGAGAAATCCTCAAGTTTTGCTTCCTTCAAAGCTCCAATCCCTTAAATGCATTACAAGTCTTTATTTTAAAATATTTTAAATAATTTAAAATTCCTCTTATTCCAAGCTGTTAAAAATGGGCCATTCTGGGGTTCAGAGGTCACAAATTAAAAATCATCACATGAGCTGAGTTGGTCCATGGTGTGGGTTGTTTCCTTCTCTTCTCAGAGCCCCTTCCCCAAAATTCCCACCTGAAGTTCCTGCTAAATCCGGGATCCAAACTGGATTTCAGGCCTTCAAGTGGCATCAGAACTATGGGGAATCTGAGTGGAGAATTCTCCTTCTGGTTAAAAATCCCAGCTCATTTCAAGGCTGAGTTTTTTCCAAGTCTGGGCGCTAAATATTATCCTGAATTATTCCTGGTGGGAAGAGGCCTCTCCTCAGGAAATGTGTCCCGTGGATGTTCTTGGAAATGATGAGCAGGACACCTCTACTCCTTCTCCAGACAAACCCATCCCAGCAGTTTTCCAGGATTTGTGCTCCTGGTGTCCATGAATTTTCACTGTGGGCACCAAAATTGTGTCTGATCAGTGCCAATGAGGTCATTAATAGAGAATTCCAGAATTTCTGAGGTTGGAAAAGAGCTCCAAAATCATCGAGTCCCAGCTGTGCCCCATCCCCACCTTGTCCCCAGCCCAGAGCTCTGAGTGCCACCTCCAGGAATTCCTTGGGCACCTCCAGGGATGGGCTCCACTCCAAACCTCCCTGGGCAGCCCCTGCCAAGGCCTGAGCACCCTTTCCATGGGGAAATTCCTGCTGATTAATGAATGAATTAATTAAATTTTACCCCCCTAATGACATTAATGCTGGCTATGAACGTGACACGGTGTTCCCAATCTCCTGTCCCCTCCTCTCCAGGTCACCTGGAGGATGCTCAGTGGCATTTTTTGGGATATGGCTTTGCAGGACTTGGTCTGTCCCACCTGCAGAGGGGTTAAAATCCTGCTGAGGACTGGGCAAACTGGGACAAACTGGGATTCCACATTCCCCCTGTCAGGGACACCTCCAGCCTGAAA
>VXAC01001474.1:0-28681 GCA_013399225.1 Rhipidura dahli
TATATATTTTTATATATTTATTTAAAATATTTATTCACATATTGATATAGGTGTATATATATGTATATTGATACATATATGTGTGTATATATATGTATATATATATGTGTATATATATAAATAGGATCACTAAAACCACACTGAGGTTATAATATTTCTTTTCCCTTGCAGAAACCAGGACTCTTTGCATTACCAATGGATTTTATAGCTTCGATATAACATTTTCCTAGATTTTTAGAGTTGTTTGAAATCTTGTATTTCATTTCAATCTATAAATTCCTGAACTTTCAACAAAAGTGACCCAAGTAAAGAAATGCTTTCTAAGCATTACCTAAATTGAAATAAAGAGTAATTCAGTACTTTTTTCTTGTCTCCTGCAGAGGAGTTGAAACTACTTACAGTCAGTAGTACATAAAATATCATTTGCTCTTTTGTAAACAATAAAGAGGAGTATGTACAGTAATAAATGAAACAAAGATATTAAAATTTTTTAATGTCCCTAAAATATAGAGAGGTTTTTCTTTATGGTAAATATGAAATTAGGAAGATGCATGTATTAAATCATTAAAATGGAAGGACTCTTTAATGCATCACTTAATACTTGTTCCAGAAGTAAATAACAATCTATCAAATTAAGCATTACCACAGACTATCATGTCTTAATATTTAATGTTAATTCTACTGACTTTTTAAAATGAAATATGATCTAACTTGAAGTAAAAAAAGTTGAATTAAAATTTTAAAATTAGATCTCTCTGGATCCATACACAGTATCAGAACTGGCTGACAAAAGTCGTGTTATTAAAACCTATCACTGGGGGAATTCTAAAAATAAGCTCTTTAAATTTGGGGATGGTCAACAAAATGCAACATTTTTTGTCCTCTATAACTTGACTACAACAAAATTAATGTCATTCTGTGCACTATAATTGTGTGGGTGTACAGTTGTGACTAAAAGACATCTCAAGGGTGCAAAGGTGCAAAATAATCTGTTTAGAAAACACATCTCATACTGAGATGAAGTGTAGCTGAAAGAACCAGAAGTAGGAGAATCCACTAAAAACATTTACTTATGTGACAAGGTATGCAATTTAAGGTCTTGTTATGCCTAGAGGTAAAAAAAAAAAGAAATACTTCTGAGAAACTCTGGTAATTTCAGTCTATGAAGAGAGGATTCCTCTCTCCTCCATCCACTGCACAATCAGGTAGCCATCTGGGCTGTTTTTACAAAAGAAGTTCAAGGTCTTAAAAATCACAGATTCACAATTCTGATGACTTAGTATCTCTCTTTTAAAAAAAAAAAAAAAAAAAAAAAAAGAAAAAATCTTCCATCTGTCAAATATATTATCAGTGAAAGCAGCAACTTATTTTCACTGGCCTAAGCAGAAGATACAGCCCTTTTCTAAGTATCAGAGCTCTACCAATGTGGCTCAAGTGATGAAGTACCTTTCTTTCTCCTAGGGTATCTCAAGCCCTTGAATGTTCTGGCATTAAAAAAACATTTCAGTAAGTGAGTAGTAAATGCAAACTGAGACTAGGATCTACATCAGTGTGTCTGTAGTTGCATTACACATACAAACTATTACAATAAACAGAAATCTAGTCATTGTAGTCAGTGGAATGTAGTGTTTTAATTAATTTTAAAGCACACATCTAAGACAGGATGAAAGAGGTGCCTATATACTGTTCCTTCCTGCCTTCCAATTTCTTTGCCAGAATGGAAAGGTGTCCTGGGTTTTGCTAGGATAGAGTGAATTTTCTTCCTAGTTGCTGTTATAGTGACATGGTTTGGATTTAGGGTGAGAATAAACTAAATTTATGTTTTAGTTCTTGACGAGCAGTGCTCACCATGAGTCAGTTTCTCACGCTGCTCTTCCACCATGGAGGCTGAGGGTGCACAAGAAGCTGAAAATTACCTCAGCTGGGAGAGCTGACCCCAACTGGCCAAAGGACAATTCCATACCATATGAAATCGTGCTAAACAGGGGATGAGGGAACTTGTCTTGGAGGTGGCAACTGTTGCTCAGGGACTGGAAGGAAATTGGCTGGCAGGTGGTGAGTTGCTTTGTGCATCACTAGTTTTGTGTATTCTTTAGTCATTATTGCTACTTTCCCAACCTATTCTGTCCTGTTAAAGTGGCTTTGTCTCCATCCATGAGTTTTGCCTTTCTTGTGACTCTCTCCACTGTCTCGCTGGGAGCAAATTTCTGCGTAGTGTTTAGGTGTCTGACATGCTGACCACACCACATGATCTGTAAGTTCTAACTTGCCAACGCCATGCAGGTATCTCTTCTACTCTAGAGCACCTCTACCTAACACCGACTGTGTGGTCAGCTGAATCACTCTGCTACCCACCCTGGCAGGATTAGCAAGCTATCAGGAAGGCTCAGTTTCCCACACGTAATTTGAATTGGAGAAATATTGTAAATTCATAACATATGTCTTGGTAACACCTTGGTTTGTCTGCCAAAGAGCTTCTGCACTTCTCCCACTGCCACAGAAATATCTTGCATACCCTGGGTGATTTCAGTGATGCATCAATACACATATATACAGGTACAGTGCTTCACAGCTCTCCAGCTTTAATGGGTATGTGGATACCTATAGGTGTCTAAACAAAAATCTTGCTATGTCTCTGTTATAACTGCTAGTCTTTCAGCACTAGTACAGTATTGTTTGTTGCAATAACTTTTGAGATAAGGAATGAATGACAAAATCTGATTAAATTTCCAAATGTTGTGAAAAAGTGACAGACAGTTTTCCCCGTCTGGCAAGTCTAGCCAGGATTTTGTAATGCAGCTTAGTACTATTGTTCTTTACCTGATTGGCAATTGCTTTACATTCTTTCTGAAAGTAAAACCAACTAAAAATTTAAGAATAGATAACTCCATAAATAATTTATGAATGAATACATTTCTATTCATAAATAAAGTGACAAAAAAGAAAATAAAGTAACAATAGAAAATCAAGCAGAGCTAGAAGAAACTTTTCAATATCTTTTTCTTCATATTTCATCCCATATTCAAGATGCTCACATTTTTCCAACCTCAGCTCCACATAGTTGGCTGTCAAGTATGAAGGAGACTAACTATTTGCATGTTTTAAATAAGAGCAGGACAAATACATTTTATTCTATTCTGAAATGCTCATGGATATACTTTATAGATTTATCTGTATTTTCCTATAAGCAAAGATTCTTTATGGATGGCAAATGTGTTTGTGCACTCAATTTACATATTTGATACTATTTTGCTCAAAATGGAAACATGAGTTTGCACATGGCTTAAACAGAGGTAAACAAACAGGGGAAGGAAACAAAATCAGTTAAGAAATGGATTTCACAAGTGAAATTAATAGAAATTTTACGGCTACTGTTGAAATCTTCCAGAGCTTTAATGGAGAATGAAGGTAGACAATGAGAGGAAAAGGATGTTGGATCTAAAAAGATAGCAAAGTTGTAGGTGCTTAAAGTAATGTCTAACTATCAGAAAATGAAGATTTTTTTTTTTTTCCTAAAAGCCTATTCTGAATCTGGGTTTGCTTGATACAAAGAAGATTGAAGTTTGTGTATGCCATTCAGTAAGACCAGATGCTATGAGGCTGACTTAATCCCTCTGTCCACTTAAATAATATTATGGATTCATACTTAAATGATGGAGTGCAAAAAGTAACCAATAGAAAGCAGCAACCAAAAGGAACTGGAAGGAGTAGAAAAGAACAACTAATTTTAGAAATAGTAAAAGAGCATTACTGGTGTCAAGAAAGGAGCTGCTTCAAGAAGATCCAAAGAAGCTTTTGTTCTACTTCAGCCAATAGTTTCTGACTCAAAGGGAGTTTCAACAAAGCAACATGAAAAGAACACATCAAGGAACTCTCAGTGAATAGAAAGAAGTGCTGAAACACAGATGACCAGGCAAGCAAGAATAAGTGGGTTATGACACCACAACCTAGGTAGGGAAACATTTTGATTCTCCTCTAATTGAAATTTCTTATTGAAATTTCTCTTGTAATCACACTGGTTATTGTTTACCAATGTTTTTAAAATATTGCATAAATTAATATCTCTCATGAATAAAATTGCCTATTAAAGAAAATAATACACATAACTCACATGACTGTGTACTTTGATGAAGCTGCGATCTTCCCACAGTTTTACATACCTCAGCAGATTTCATTTATTCTGCATAAGTCAATTTAAAAAAAAATAAAGGCTTTAAAGGCCCTTTTATTAAAAATTAGGAAAATTAGGAAAATATGTTTAATTATGTTAAAAGTCTTTTTACAAAAAAATATGTAATACCCTAGGCTTTCTAATTTTTTGTTGCTGTGGTTTTTTGGTTTTGTTTTTTTTTCATAGGCAACTGTATTTTGATTTTGCGGCATATCACTTTTATTCGTCTTGTCAAACGTCTAGGCCAAAATAGCTTCAGGTATTACACTGAAGCTCACCATGTGAGGCTGCCTTATGAAAGAGAAACTTAAAAACCAGTTTTCATAAACTTAAGAGAACAGAAAGGAATAAGACTATAATTAGTATAAAGGCCAGGGATTTTGTAGCAGAGGTGTGTAGGGCTGAACCTGCGCCTTCATGAGGCATTGAGTTTTCCCATGCTGGTCACAACTGGCCACATGTGGCTCTAAAATGAAGGTTCCATCAGAAGACACAGCTGAGTCTATGAGTAGAATTTGTGACATCTCTATGAAGATGGATATAAGACAAGGCAATAAACATTGAAGGAAAGGAACAAGGTCAGAGAATGGATGCTCCATTCCAGAGCTGGTAATACCCTTGAAGGGATTGGAGTCCATCAGTAACCCACACTGGAGCAGGTTCTTCCCCTAGAAGACTATGGTCCATGGTCAGTGCACATCAAGGCTGAAGAAATGAGTAAGAGGGAAGAAATGGCAGAGGAAAAGAGAGAGAAATGAGGACTAGCAGAAATTAACTCTTACAGTTTGACCTGAACCTCCTACAATGGCTGTCTCACCAGAGACAAAGGGTAATCTGTAGTGGAATAGGGAAAGGGGAAATGCTTGGAATTAAGTTAAGCTTTCCAAAGAGGAGAGTAAATAAGGTCATTTTGTCCAGGACAGTAGCTGATGAGTGATTTTCCACATCTTCGTTTCAACCATGAAATTTTTCACTTTTGTTCTTCCTGTTTTCTGCCATGTTGTACTGTGAGGATGGTGGTGAGGATGTGGTGGTGAGAGGGCTTCATTTCTACTCAGGGTTAAACCATGACCCAGATACACTAGCACAAAATGTGCAATTGTGCAAACAAAATCAGTAAGCCGAGGGAGTGATTAGCTGAAAAGGGTACTGAAGTGCCACACAGTGACAGACTAAAATTATGCAGTATTCTGAAGTTCAGAATTTGGAGTCCAGATCCTTCAAAATATGTAACAATGGGCTAAAGAAAATTAAACCAGAGGAAGTACTAAGAAATTAGTAATTCTGGTTATAGTGGTACTTTGTAGCAAATATTATGTTTCAAGGAGAAAACTCAGAAGCCACAGACAATCTACATTAATTAAGCAGGGGAAGGAGTGAGCTTTTAACACAGTTATTACTACGTAGCACTCTGATACTACAAGCTATTGAGAGAATTAACAGATGTCCTCTTAAAAGTAATGCAGAAATAAACTCTTCAAAAGAAAAACAAGCACTTGTACTACATGGCTTTTTGGAACACTGAAAAATTTTATTCAGTTATCTGGTTTTCAGAAAACTCATGTCAGAATATCAGTGAAATTAAAGTTTGAAAATTGTCTTTACAATAAGGCTTAACTTTAACTGAAAAAGAATATGATTACATCTCTCTCAAAAAAAAAAAAACCTGAAAAATGTTGTGTTATACCTTTTTGTTTATTTTCTAAATGTATGAAAAGTTTTTTAATATATCCCATTCCTAGAAGTGCTCATGGCAGGGTTTGAGCAACCTGGTCTAGTGGAAGGTTCCCTGATTATGGCACAGGGGTTGGAACTAGATGATCTTTAAGGTCCCTTCCAACCTAAACCATTCTATGATTCTAAAATATTTGTTTAATTTGTTCATGCTCTCTCCTTTAGTCTACAATCAACCTACCAGAAACTATTCATCCCCTATTATCTGACCATGTATTTTGCTATTTTTCTACTATCAAGGTTATTTCTTATTGATCATACAGGCTTGAGTATGCACATTTAATTCCTTTACATGCTGAATTTTTTTACTGCCTACATTTATTTTAAAGTTGTAAAAGACATTTTCTTCATTTTAAGTATGGTGGGCTACTGTGGCATTTGACAACTTAGTATTGAGTACATTTAACATACGTTCAGCAATACACCATTAAAAATTAAATGAGCAAACAAAAATAGTAAAAAAACCCATCAGTTAGTAACTACAGTATTAGGCAGTAAAGAAAACTAGAAGACACATAGCATATTCAAACCTCCCACACCTACCAACTCACACATTTTATGTGTCCTACATAAAGCACATTTTTGAAAGTAAACATAAGCCTGTTTTTTGGCAGGAATGCATGTATGTGTACCATGAGACATGGTTTGTTCTTCTTTTCTCACTAGTTCAAAATAAACAGCTCAATACTCCAAATTACTTCACTTAAACCACCAAAATAGTTATCACATGGTTTCTCAATTGTGGGGCAGATTTAATAGAGAGAATTCCTACTTTCTGTCTTTCAACAGTCCCATAAGCTGGCAGCTTCCATTTAAAGAGGGTGGTTTATCATATTTAGTATGAAAGATATTCTGCAAAAAATGAGTCAATGCTTTTCATAAATCATTTTAGCAGCCATGAAGCTACAGTAAGAAATTTTCTTTCATGTAAATTCCTCAGAATACACATTAAAGAACATCTATAAACCCAGGAAATCCAAATAAGATATACAATACTTGCTGAAAATAGTGATCAGTTTTTTCTGTTCTTGTATAGAATATGCAATCTGAGGCAATCACACAGAGATGTAATATCTGCTGTTATCAAAGGTCAACTTAAAAACATTAGTCATAGGCTTTTCCTAATTGCAATTTTTACATTACTTGACTAATTTTATCAGATTCTGCAAAACTTTATGCAAGTAATCTCTTCCTATGCTAAATTTTCCATAAGAAACTGCAAAAGAAATTCCTGAACTAAATCTTGCTAGGAATGCCATGATTACATTTTTCATCAGATAAATAGAAAAAGCACAAAAAATCAAAAAGGGATTACTGTTCCCTGAAGATCCATTGACACACTGTGGATATTGAAAAATATTATTTACAGTATTACTATACACTAATGACATTCAGTTTTCATTAGCACTTCATCATTAGAGCTTGTTCCAAACAGTGACATTCCCAAAATTATGCTTGAGATGCTTTTACTCAAAAGAAATTCTTCTTCATAAAAACAGTGTGTAAGAATCTTTCTGGTTAATTAAACCCTTAATAATGCAAAGCCTTCCAAAACATAGCAAAAAGTAATAGAGATTAAATGCTACTTTAGTAAACAGAAACTTACTCACTGCTTTACAAACACGAGTTATAAAACTATAGAGTCAATTCCATAATTTAACGATAAAGACATTATTTCTGTTACTGTTGCACAGTATTTTTCAGAATATTAGGACCATTTTAAAGTACTCACATAGGTTGAAGTAAAGTAGACATCTCCTGCAATCTGTTTTGGTAACTGAATTTAGATACACTAGATAATACACTGTCCATATTCCAACATAATGTAATTTGATATAGCAGATTGAAAAAAAAATATATATACTTATAAGGGGTTTTTTAAGTGGCCCTTCCCTTTTCCTACAACTTCAGGCACTGTTTTTCCTAACAAATACAGACACAACTAAAAATGTATTTCTTTAAATGTACCTTGGTAGTGAGCACTAAATCCACGGTATCGGTGATTGCTGTCTGTTACAAAATGTAGTCTGAGCCAGTTTTTGTTGCTTATAACTGGAGGAGGTATATTCATTCCAGAGAGCCTGAATTAAAACAAAACAAATAAAAAATATTAATAAAATATTTCAAAATTTTAAGGAAAACTTTTAAATTCAACATAATACCCACTGACATGCCCTCTGTGGGACTTTTTGTTTATCAGTTAGAAGTGTTTTAACAAGCATGAACAGACAAAATTGTTCACTATGCCTGACCAAGTGATGGGATACAAATCAGTGCTAAGCTACAATTACACAATCATGTCAAGATGGAAGCACATGACACTCAGGATTGAAAGAATATGTATCTATACGGGTCAGATAATGGGCTATACAGAACATTGCTCTGGGCACCAGGGAAAGGTTTGTACCCTGTGACTTTCACATTCAAGATATGGAAGAAGAGAGTTTATGTTATGCACACCACCATCTAAAATGATAAAACAGACATCTAGTTTTCAAGAGTAAGTAATTTTCTATATTCAGGGTATAAAGAGGAAAGAAGTATTCCATCACTTGAGTGAATTTGAAAATTAGTTTTTAGATGCTCAAGAAGAGTAGGGAATTCTAGTGCATGGACCCCAGCTAGCAGCCAAGCACCACACAGCTGCTCTCTCCCTCCCTTCCCTGCCCTCAACAATCATAACAGGAGAGAACAGGAAGAGCAAAAGCAAGAAAGACTCTTCAAAAGAGAGTTTAATAAACAAAAAATTGAGAAAAAAGAAAGTGATACAAAAGCAATCATTCACCATATTCCACAAACAAATCAATCAGAATGGTCTCCAAGCAATGATTAGCATCTGTCTTTCAGCCCCTCTAATTTTTTTATTACTTACCATGAAATTATATGGTATGAAATATCCTTTTGGTCAATTTGGTTTGGTTGTCTAGTATTTTTTTCCCTTCCCAGTATCCTGCCCATGCCTGGTCTACTCACTGTGGGGACAGAGGAGAGGGGAAAGAAAGTCCTGATGCTCTGCAAGCATGGCTCAGAAGTAGCCAATAAACTGTTGTGCTATCAACTCTGGTTTAAGCACAAATCCAAACTACAGCACCTTATGGGCTTTTATGAAAATATATTAACTATGAGCTTTTAGACCCAGTATAAAAAATTACCTGGATTTTTTATTGTTTTGGTTTTCTATTTGGTATTTTAGCATCAGGATATTGCTCCAATTATAGTAGTCTTTCATCTTGACTTGCTCATTAGGGAAGTCTGAAGTCAAGTTCCTTTTTTGTTTGGGGGTTTTTGTGGGGGTTTTCTTTTGTTATTTTATTTTTAGATGAAATGTCATAGTGTAAAGAAGGTAAGTAAAGTTTAGATAGAAAATTATTCCATCAAGCCAGTAATTCAAGATATATTTCTCACCAAAACCAGAAAGGTAAGTCACAACTTCAGGATGTCAACATACCATTGAGTTCTTCCATTTAGTTATAAAAAGAACTCTTCCTGTAGCTAAAATAAAATACTAGCCAACAAGTATGGCATTTTATGTTCAGACATCAAGGATTCCTATTTTATTTTGAGAAAAACTCTATTCATAATAAATCAAGTAATTCTGAAGTGATTTTTTTTTAAGTGGAATAAAACCCCAAACCTTACTTAAATAAATAATGGAAAGTTTGTATAGGTACTATTCTGTGAGGAAGACTTTTGAAATAACAGTTTATAGGTAGTGTTCTTTTCATCTTTTCCCACCCATTCTACCTCAAAACAAAACATGTTTAAGATCACTTTCCAAATTTCTGAAACTGTACTAGCACCCTTGTTCCTTCAGGCACTTATATAAATGACAAAAGGCTTGACTGACACCACAGTCTATTAAAACTCCTTTAAATACTTGCAAAAGAGTGTTTTTATACTGTGGAAACACATTAGTTATCCAATTCATTTTGGTTGAATGACACATAGAATCTAAATTTTTTAAGCTTATGAAATTGACTTTAAATCCTAGATCCAAGAAATCCTGATGATGAATTAAAAAAAAAAAAAAAAAAAGCAAACAAACAAAAAAAAATCCCCAGTGCTACAGATTGCAACAGGATGTGGTGAATGCACACTGCTCTGTACCACTTAAAGTCAGAACTGCACTAGAATATGCATAAAGTGTAAGAGGCAGAAGTCTACACCTTTCAATTAGAAAACATCAAATATTTCTGCATTTTCGTGGTGAATTTTAGAAAGAAACACACTTCCTAACAGCCATAAAGTGGCTCTAGTCGCTACAAATTTCTTGTTGGAAATGTAAGAAGTATACTTTAATTTGGGGCTTGTTTATTGGAAGGTAGAGGTTTAGGTATCCTTTTTGGCACAGCTATTTCTCAGTACAATAATATTACCTAATGATGCAAGAGGAAATAGTTATTTTATTTAGATTCTCACTCTATAACTAATTGCTGGGTAATACAGAGATAGAGGCAACAACCTTTCACTGCTTGCATACTTTAGAATAAACCTATTACTGGAAGACATCTTACTAAACAATTGTAATAAAATAAGGCTGTAAAACACATTTCCTAACACCTATCTTGACTCATATATATTATGCCTATAAGAAGGTTTTCTTAATTAATCACAAAACCATGTGAAGAATAAATTGCAAGTTTATTTTCCAAGGCATGAGAAAATGTCACCTTAGACATTTATATAAGGTCACAGTAAAAGAATAATTTTGTTTCTAAAATAGCTAAAAATCTAGTTTACCTATCAAATCAGGTATTTATTAACACATCTATCCGTACATCTATACTAACCTTCAGAATTCCTACAGTCTGATTTTTTACAGTTCATGATTTCTATGGTATTCTCCCCAGAAAGTAGATTTATTAGATGACAAAATTTATTCTGTTGATATAACTGCCCATTTTCTCATGTCAGTTTATCTTCTCAGTAAATTATAAAGCTGTTCACCATTACAACAACACATTGGCAGCCCAACCTACTTCTGTGTCAGCTGCTATTCCAAGCATAGTTATGCTGTATCATCTACAATATTTTCCTAAAATTTAAAGTAAAACACCATATCTTCCATAAAGGAAATGCAGCTGTCTCATGTTCTTTTATAATTCAGAAGATGTAGCTCCCTCTCAAGCTGCACAGAATCCTGCATAGTAAATTTCAGTCAACAGAGAGTAGGCTTCCCTTCTGCAGCTGTCTTTCATAAACTCTCAAAAATGTTCATGGGGAACCTTGGCTGTAAACCAGAGATTTAAAGTATCTTACCACTATGTGTAGTCAACAGCAGTGACTGTTATCTACAGCAAAATGTATTTGAATAAAGAAGCCCTTATTGAAACAATGCACTTTTGTTGCTAAACAAGGGAATAGCAGAAGTGTAAGACTGTGCATGTAGATATGCAGTGAAATTCCCATCTATGAACTTTATGTGCTTTGTGTGTAAACCACAATTTACAGATGAAATAGGGGACTAACGTTTTTGAGAATCAAAATCTCATTTTTCTTGCGCTTCATTACAACAGTATTCCTCCATTCCCTTCCTTTATACACTATTCAGGTAGTAATTTAAAAAAAAAAAACCACCTGCTTTAGGCTAATTCTGATCCAGTCAAGTAAATTATTATTTTATTCGCTCTCAAAATTCTAACACATAATTCCCACCTTTTGTTGCAAAGTGGAATTCAGAGTTGGTGAGTTTTCTTTTTTTAATATCATAGCACACATCCTCTATTTCTTCCAGAGAAGGAACACTATACATTTAGTTTAATATTTGAAATGTACACTTTCAGACAGCTATAATCTTGACAGGAACTTTAGGCATTTCTGTCTTGTTCATGTACCAAACCAGCTTTAATTTCTAAAAATAATCTAAAACTACAGTTCTTACAAACAAATTACCACGGATTGTCACAATTGTCAATACACTGATTATTATTATGCAATGCAGGCCTTAATTTAGGCATTCAGTATGTCCAAATATATTCCAAACAGATAAAATGTTTTGCTTTTTTTTTTTTAATAAAAAGTGAAGTTTTTCCTAAAACTTTTTTATTAAGCATATATTTTCTGCATTTCCTCCCACGCCAGGAGATTCAGAGAAATGGAATTAATGGAAGAAAAAATTGTGGTTGATTCCATATCTATAAACAGTGTTGAAACCCACTGTAATTCTACCAAAGCCTTAGGATAACAAAGACTTACATCTTAGCATGACTAAGTGCATACACAGATCTCATTACTCATATACATGCACTACAAAATCTTAAGTGCTTGTTTTGATGCAAACTGCAGCTGTGTGGATTCTTTCTCTTTTCATGTTGAAATAAAACTGCTGCATAAAAAAGCTTTGATTAAAAAAGGGCAAATTATCACACATTTTGATAAGGCCTATGCATGTTCATATATGTGCTACTGGAGCTTCATACCTACACAGTATTATACACTACAAAAGAGAGTAGCTTTGAAAAGAGAGGAAAGACATACCCAAGAGAACAGTACCTGATCAATGACCTGTCAGGTTTGATTAAATTTTGCTTGAATTAGGCAGATCTCGTGTTAAATATAAATTTGAAGTATCAACCACTTACAGCTTATTGTGTCTCCTACAGTTGTATACAACATATACTCATTAGAAAAGATTTCTGGAATCCATTCCTTTGTTCTTCATGACTGCCTTCATCCCATAAAGCAACAACTCCTGTAGCAAGCCTCAAAATAAACCTCTTTTGCAAAGGATCCACCCCACAATGCAGATTTAAGGGTATGAGATTAAAACTCAGGTCTCTCATTTAATAAAGAAACAACAATTTAATAAAGAATTTGTTTAGAAACAACCAGTTGCACACTAGAGAAGCAAAGTTGATGCCAACTGAATATTTAATACATTACTTGATTTGAAAGATCCTGAGGGATTTAATGATTAAGTAAAAAATCCCTCCTGTTCCATCAACCCGGTTTGTATGATGTTTACACTGAAGTTCAGACACCAACCTAACTTAATCCTTTCCTCAAGCACTAAAAGAGTAAGTATTTTGTACGACTAGGTGTACCAATATTTTTTATGTTTCCAGTTTCAGTGATGAGATTAATGGGTCTTAATGGCAGTCATTATAGATGTGAATGTCTGTTGCATGACAGCTTTGGGTCCTGGCCTTTTTTTTTTTTTTTCCTGGAAATGTTCTATCCAAATTATATTAAAGCATTTCAGAGCAAGGACACTGCTCTGACCTATATTGTCAAAAAGCAAAAAAACCTCCATCAACTTCTTATATTTCTTACAAAATCTATTACTGTCTAAACTGAGAACTCAAGATTTGAGTTTTTTTGAAGACATCAAGTAAATATTAAATGCTAATAGGCATTTTCAGTTATTTTTGCATAACAACAAAACTCAGCAAAATGGATAATTGCCTGTAAATTTTGCTTCTGTGAAGTATTTCCAATATAAAGTAAGTATTCTAAGAGATGTGGTTTCCTGAGAACAGCAGGTTACATTTATGCAGTATTAACATGTATCATATTGGCATATCTGTATTACTGAAAAAGACTAAATGACAGAAGTTATAGAACATTTATGTAAGTTGAATTTTTCATTTAATTGTATGTGTGAAACTCAAACTGGAGGTGGGTTGCCTCAGGGCTGCTCTTGTGTGTGCAGTCAGTACACTCAAGTCATTAATTTCCTGGATGATTAAGAAATTGTCCATCTTGTGAGATAACAGACTGGCTTCAGAAAAAAAGACTAACTTGAAAGGTAATTACAAAACAAACAAAGCAGTCTTCCAGATGAGTCTTCAAATGATGAAAACAAGAAATAACACAGGAAGAGAAATATTACCTTGGAAATCAAACAAGCATATAAATAAAGAAAACAAAAGAAGAAGAGGATTGAGTTATTCTTCTTCATTGCCACAGTTCGATGTCCAGCCATAAGGAATGACAGAACACATCGTTCCAAGGAGAATTTAGAAAGTAATAATTCAGTCTTTAAAGAGGAAAGAAGAAAAAGTCTTCTCTTTCTAAAGCAAACTCCTTCTTGATGGTAAATATTCATTAGAAAAGTAAAGGAAAATTGTCCAAAAGTGTCTAAAATCCAACACCGCACTAGCAGTTTTAGGTTAATATATAACCCAAATTTTAAGTGTTTATGAAGTTAGTAAAAGACCTAATTCCTACAGTCAGTCCCTGTAATACTTGTAGCGAGACTGAGCATTTTATGTATCTGACAACAAGGACTCCCAGAAGTTTGAAACTATACTAGTTGTTGTTTCCATATCTCAGAACTGCATCTAAATGAATGACAAAAAGCTGGGGGTTTTTTTAGAACAGTAAATTATCACTCTTCAAATTTAGCCTCATGAGCTATTTAGAACTAAACTAAGGGTTTAGGTTGAAACCCAACTGCAAACACTTATTTGTGATTTATAAAACAAAAAACTGAAAACTTACATAAGTGAGTGTTCGGGAAGAAGAGGAAAAAAAAGTTCTACATTATTTAACCTTGAAAAAAATACTTGTTCTGTAAAGTACTTTAATAATCTATTGATTAATTTTAGAGTTATTCATCTAGAGGGATAAAAATAATTCACCCTTTGACTCTTTTTGTCAAGTACACTATGGTGTCTGAAAGACCGAAAAAAAAGGTCTTTGTTTTAAAAATGTCAGTGTTGAAATATACGAAAGCTTTGTCTTGACTTTGAAATGCTGGAAAAAGTTCAATTTTGGAGTAAAGTAACTGTCATATAAAGAATATCTATGAGAAGCCTGTGTATGATCACTAAGGACTGAATAAAGGTCCAAGTGATGATTAATGAAAGTTTGTAGTACTGTGGATATGAAATGTTGAAAAGTGCCAAGATTAAGAAATACTTTTTAACTTCAGAAGTTGATTGCACCCTATAAAGCCAGATGTTCCTATGTCAAAGTATTCCAATTAATCTCTTGATCTGGCAGAAGAATAAAGTATGAGGAAAGGAGCCTTCTAAACACACAACTGCTAGCCTATGATACATGTGATTGTATCTTTGTGACATAAATAACTAACACTGATGAGCAGTGTTGTCTTGATTGCATGCAAGCCTAGTACAAGCTGCTGATTTTCATACAGATGTCAGGGTCTTAGAAGGAGTCATTTTTCATAAATGTGATGCAAATGCCTTATATACAAAGTGACCTCACATTTACAACTCAATTTCCCTGAGCAGATCATAGAAGCAATATGAACACATATTAACTTCATCTGGGCTGCACATGGGTCTTTCTACCAAAGAAGCTGTGGCAAGTTGCACATGCAGCTCCTTGGTGTAATTGGTGAGACCAAGCAGTCAACAAAGAGCAGGGGCAGATGAGTCTGAATGCACCACTGAGAAGAAACAGGCCCAGCTGGTGCAGGATGAGCAGTTTAGGCTTCCCACACGGCACTGATCCTGCTGGTCCAGAAGCTGTGATAAGGTGGACATCAGTAGCTGCCTAGGATGGTTTTTTTCCTGCAAATGTTTAAGCAAACTGTCTCTTTCAAGAATCCCAAATCTGAGGGCCTTGGCTGTAGCATGGAGGACCCTGAACAATTATAAAGATGAATATGATTATCTGAGCACTTCCCATGGAATCCTGCACATTTCTTCCCCTTACTTTAACAACTAATTAAAATAAAACTAAATTGAATACAACTTGTATGTGACCAATACTTCTTTGGGTAACAGTCAAACTGAATAACTGGGACCATTACCTGTGAGAAGCTTATATAGTTTACCTCTCTTAAAATGTTGCCATATTCAATGTCTGAAACAGCTGTTTTCTTTTCAATTTTATATAACAAATTGTTATACTTACAAGTATTGCCTGGATAGAGGAAGGAAACTTGTTCTTGAGTCCTTGTGGTAAGTGTTAATAAATGAACCAAACTAAAAACTTGAAAATATTACACTTGCACTACAGTTTGATGTTCTGAAATAGTACTTGTTGCACACAAAATCTTGTTGGGATGCAAAAGAATAGCCCCATGTCAAAATTATTATGAGTCAAATTAATGCTTTAACAGACTAATAGTCTAAATATTTACAAGTCTTATACTACCAGTAACTTCTTAAATTAAAGAAATTTTCTAATATCTATCCCTTTTCTCTGGTGTTATGTTAAAATTTTCACTCTGTACCTCTGCATCCTGGGGTCAGCACTTAATTCTTTCCCAAATAGAAGGAAAAAAAAATATTGTGAGTCATTCTGCCCCTCTATTAATGTTCTGGTGAGGCCCCATCCAGAATACTGCATCCAACTCTGGAGTGCCCAGCACAAGAAGGACATAAGTCTGTTGGAATACAGAGGGGGTTCATGAAAATTATTAGAGGGATGAGGAATGGCTGAGAGAATTGGGATTTCTCAGCCTGGAGAAGGAAAGACTCCTGGGTGACTTAACTGCGGCCTTTCAGTACCTGAGGGAAGCCTAAAAAAAGTTTGAAAGGAACTTTGACAAGGGAGTGTAGGACAAGGAAAGTGGCATCAAACTAAAAGAGAGTGGGTTTAGATCCGATATTAGGAAGAAATTTTTTACTGTAAGGATGGTGAGGCACTGGACCCTATTGCCAGAAGCTGTGGATACCCCCTCAAGGAGAGCTCACAGCCAAGCTGGATGGGGCTCCAAGTAACATGGCCTAGAGGATGGTGTCCCTGCCCAGAGCAGAGGGGTTGGAACCAGATCATCTTTAGGATCCTTCCAAACCGCACCACTCTATAGTTCTATGACCAGTATCCTGTGATTATCATGATACATCTCTCCTTCCTCAGTCTTGAATCATCCTTGGGCTATCTGCTGCTTCTTAAACAGAATCTTTTTTTTTTTTTTCCTCATTGGTTCTCAGCCTTCTCAAGACCCAATTAACACAGAGTCCCAACATGTGTTGCACAGCAGCTGCTTAGGGTTGTCAAACCTTTGGTATACATGATAGTCATATTGTCACTTGACCAGTAGACAAGATTAAAGACAAGATGAAAACAGCTCAGGTCAAGACACTTCAGAAGAGTCTTAAGAGAATTCAGCTGTCAGATCAACACACGGTGATACAAGGCCTGTGGCCACTTCCCAGTAATCAGGCAAAAGTCATATTTACTGACTTACCAGCTGCTATCAGTATGGCCAGATTCACACTAAAGAAATTTAGAGGCACTAGAAATAGGAAGTAAAGAGTAAATCTCCACAAAACTAAATCTCATTTAACTTTTTTCCCTAATCCTTAGTGTTTCATGTAACTAAAGTAGTTAAAACGAAAACCTCAAATTGGTATGCTTTAGTCAAACTGGTAAAAGATTCCAATTGTGTTTTCTGTACTGCATGAAGGGAAACTGGCATGCAGCTCTAGATGGAGATAAAGTTTAAAATATAAGTCAAATTACTCCCACTCTGCAGCAAAATTAAGAACCCCATGGGTCTTATAAGAAAAAATACTTTTAGAACCTGAGTTTTCCTGAGTATCTGCCTGTAGTATCTAACTGTAGTTACTCATATTTAGGTAATAAATCAAAATGCAAATACATCTTAAAAGAGTTGTTCCTTATTAGAAAAAAAATTCTAAATGCTGTCATTTTAAGTCTGAGTCAGTTATGTTATTTCATCTTTTAATGGTGATAATAAGACAGTCCTGAAATGCCTTTAAAGAACAACTCATCAATACAAAGAGGATAAACATTAAACAGTTCAATTCAAACTACAGGTGATCTTTTTCTGAGACTTCACTTCTTGATTCTTTCCTTTGAAAATGTATCAAGGTAGATACTGAAATCTGTCAGAAAAGGCTCATTTTACTGCATAATTTAAATATAATTGTAGTCAAGGAATCCACGCAGATTACTCACAAAACCATTGACCTTAGTTTTCACCTTATATGGAAGGTGGATTAATATTTCACTCAGTTATATATTGTGCAAAAACTTTCTTCTATATACCCAACATTGTGCCTCCTTCTAATTCTACTGGATTAGACATTTAATTTTTTAATTGATTACATTTATCTGCAGTGACTTCTCCCCCTTCCTCAATATATCTTGGAGTATTGTACTGGGTTTTAGTAGCAAGGTTTTGGTAGAAGGAGTGGCTGCAGAGGTGGCTTCTGTGAGAAGCTGCTAGGAGCTTGCCCTGTGTCCAACCACACATTTGCCAGTTGGCTTCAAGATGGATCCACTGCGGGCCAAGGACAAGCCCACCAGTGACAGTGGTAACATCTCTGGGATAACATATTTAGAAGAGGGAAAAAACTGCTGCACAACTGCAGCTGGAAGAGAGGAGTGAGAATATGTGAGCAAAACAGCTCTGCAGACACCAAGACACTGAAGAAAAAGAGAGAGCTGGGGTCTTGGGTGTTGGAGAAGTTTCTCCCGCAGCTTGTGGTGAAGAAAATGGTGAGGCAAGCTGTTCTCAGAAAAGTAGTGTAAAAAACACTGAAGGTCTTTTTCTCTAACCGGACAAAGACATGAAAACACCAGCAGCTGAAGTCAACAATAAAGACATACAAAGTGTAGTTTTCCCCCTATTTTTGCAACAATGCTGAGTAACTATCAGAGATGACTAAAAAAAAAACAAAAAAAGAAGAGTTAGGTATTTTATCACTTAGGACTTTTAAGAGAGACTGTGTTTTTTGGGTTTTTTGTTTGTTTTTTTAATTATCTCAGAAAAGCAAATGAAATGCACAAGCCTCTCATGTACAGGAGGGGACACTAGATTATGCAGTAGATCTTTCTGGCACTAAACCCTGTATCTATGAAACACATATTGAATCTTAAAAATTAGCAAAGTTGCTTTTCTCATCCAAAAACAATGCCTTTATCACTGATCCTTAAGACTAGGGACTAAAATTGACTCTTCTGTTCTTTACTGAGAATCAATGACGTCTTCTACTCTGTGTATATTCTGTAGATCACTGGCATGTCTAGGCAATGAAGAGCAACACGTCTGAGATATTCAAGTTAGCACCAAGCATCTCATTAAATCTGAGTTCTGAACGTCACACATCTGCTTTACAATTTGAACCACTGGAGAGCACACAATGTGGATATCAGACACCAAATGAATGAGCACCACTGTCCTTCCCCTTTGTGCCACATAGATAACTTGCTGGAGTTAACACACTCCTGTTTCAAAATGAAAATCATTCAGACAATATTCATGCACATTTCATGAAAAAGTAAACCTGCTTAATAATGCTGGCTTTTATATGCAACACAAAATATTTATTATCATATTTATTTTTAATAAAATTAATTGAATTGCTTCATATATTGACTAACAATATGAAAGCTCTACTACAGAACAAAGTTTAGAAAATTTACCAATATTCTGTGGTTTTAGAATGAAATATCTTATACTCAGGGAAATTCTAATGTCCTAGTTGACCAGTCAGCCCATTATGCAGATTTCCCAGACTGGAGCAGATTTTAAGTAAGCAGCCCTTAGAATAATGATTTTTATTTACTTTACCATATAAACAAAGTATTACTGCAAAAACTGAAGTTGCCAAAAGAAACCTTTGTTCATGACGTTTGACTGCAAAGTGAGATATTCTAAAATTATGCAGTAAAAAAACAGTATCAGTTTTAAAGTACCTTGTTTCAGAGTCTATTATCTATTAGATTCTTATATGATGCCTTTACTGATTAGTGGTAATGAGATAGTGTTATCTGAGCACTCTGAACAACTTTCCTGAAAAATCTCAGTTGAAAAGTTTGCAAATACTCAGATTCTTATAGGTCAATACTTTAAAGGTCATTCTCAATGTGTTGCAGGTGAATTTGTGACCTATCTTTAACCAGTTATTAGATCTAATTATTAGAAACATAACCAGACATGGGCAGGTGAAAGCAAGCTTGGGCTCCACATCTGTGCCAGTATACTTCAGTCCAAACCTTTAATACCCATCCTGGCATGACACAGCAAACAAATGTTGGGCCTACTGAGCTACAACACCACCTGATGATTTAAGATGGTTTCAAATGGATTTTTTATTTATTTTAGCAAAATATACTAGGAAATACCTGATTAGGAAACATGAAAAGATTTATGTTAACTGTTAAAGCAGTTTTAAAGGCTGTATAAATATAAAATATTGTTTACATTTTTAAATGAACATCAATACACCTTTTTTTTCTTCAGCTCATTAAGAATTCAACCCTTTCCAGTGTCTTTATTAACCCTATCTGCAACCTATGAATGTTGTGTGTCTGCATGAATGAAGGGCATATACTACAGCAACAATTTACTTTTGCACACACAAAAGCATGTGCACACAAGGACACACTCTTCAATAATTTTTCTTATGAATATTTATTTGTTTAGTGTTTTCTTGATGTATTTAACCAGAATTAGTCTTCTGACTGGGTATTTATTCCTTACTTGATTTTATGCCTATGCCTTCTTTACTTAGTCAATTGCTTTTTATACTTCTCTGAAGTAAATTTCACATGTCCAAGTTCACTTTGATTCATCAGCATTATTTTTAAGTACATTGCTGTACTTTAGAAAGCCTGTAACCCTCCACAGTTCAGTTCCATTAATGATATTTGTGCATAACTCTTCCACTATCCGAGATAATGCAAAAATATTTAGCATTACTGGGCCTAGATCTGATACATTTAAGGTGCAGCACAACATGACTTACAGAGAGTAACTATTCTTTGTGTGCCTTTTCCCAGTTAAGTACACCACATATTTAGAGTCAACGAGCCTTTTTTTCTGCTAATTTGTAATAAAAAAATGGGTTACTAAAAAAAATAAGATTTTTTCATTGAATAATATTTCATCACTTAGTCCATTAGTTTTCCAGGGTTCAGAGCTAACTGCCTTTATTACAACTTCCCAGGTGTCCCTGTCCTTTGCCCTCTGTTATTTTCTTTGCACTGAGCAACCAATTTTTCTTGTTTTCTCTTTACTTGTAATGTAGTTACAAGCTCACTCCATCATTGTCTTTTATGTCCTTTGGTAATTGTAATTCAGCAACTGTGATAGCCTTTCTTACTGTATTCTCAAGGCTTCTTAGTATTTTATGCTTTTATTCATTAGTCATGTGGTTCTTTTCTCACCTTTTGCAAAATTTCTTTCTGCTCTGTATATCTTTATGACTGCACCAGGAGCTTTAAAGGTCTCTTATTATGATTTATATCTTTCTTTTGAAACAGGATAGCCTATTATTATGTACTTGATATATTCACTTCCACTTAAAGCCAGACCTCCTGTGGATTATATTAACCCCTTCTCTTTTGAAGTTGTTATCATAAGTCTTTTAATGTCTGATGTCCTTTTCCTTAGTATTGATGTCTATTTACCCATAAACAGTAATAAAATTCCATTCAAATTGCTGTAATCCTTCATATTTTTAGACAAAAGCTTTTTCTTGCACAAAAAAGAAACAAAAATCTTATTTCTAAAAACTTAGTATGCCTTTAAAGTGCCATTCTGCTTTTTCAATCAATTTCCAGATAAATTAAATACTTCTTTTAATCAAATAGTCTTTTACATGTATCTATTTTCCAGTTTTTCAGAATACAGAGAATAACTTGCTCTTCTACTTAACACTGAATGTTGGCAGCACTAGCATTTTTTTTTAATTGTGATTTATATTAAAATGTAAGGTGAAAGATATGCTGTATCATTTTTATTTTTGTTTAGCTCAATGCAAAGAAATACATATGCCTGTTATTTTATATAGTACCTTCCTTTTTGTCTATTTGATTTAGTACAAAAAAAACCCCTATTATTTAGATGGCTGAATGTTATTCTCCCCAACATCATCCTATTCTGAACTCTGATTTCTTTCAGGTTTAGTTGCAGACTTCAGTTCACAGTGTTTGTTCTTAGATCTTTTTTCTTTTTTTAATGGAAAACACATATATATATTTTCTTGAATGACCCAGCTGGTTGTATCAAATGGTTTTCAATCTGTCCCATGTTTCCAGGTGAAGGCAAAGGAAAATCAGAGACCAGTAATACAGGATATGTTGCAAAGTAACCTGGGCTCCACTGTGTAAACTGAACTAGGCTATTGAAACCACCAGGTTCATCTTTTACCCTTTTCCTGCATCAGTAGCAAGCTCTGCACAAACTAAGAGGAAAAGTTATACTAAATACATCAGGCTTTTATTTGATTCAATTTGCATCACTTTTACACAGCAACACATACTTGAAATTGCAAGTTTGGGGATTTAAACTTCATTTCTATGTATGGAATCTTTCTAGAACAGAATAATACAATGTGCTGCTCTATTTCACAGTTTTGGGACCCTGTGTCCAAAATCACCAAAACCAAATGGAATGGCAACGTTTCTGTAACACTCCAATTTATGCCTCGTGCACAGACTACAGAAATTAAAATAATTTCCAGCACTTCTAGCAAAGCTGTAGCTTCATCATTAGTGAAATTTCAGTATAAATTTAGCTTTCAGCTGCCTATTTTAAATCCATTAACAATTGGTAGAAGGTCTTGCTAGTAGATTCATTTGTAATTCAAAGCTAAATGAAAAGTAATACTCTAAGGACTGTTAGCCTTTGCTTCTGTCATAATCATCTCTCATTTCTCTCCCACAGGAGCTGAACTCTGCTTTAAATTGCATTCAACACTGTAGCACTTCCTTAATTCCACCTTATTACACAATTCCCCTTTTATAATTAACTCTCTGGAAAACACGCTCCTCAAAAATAACCAAAATACAAACAAGGAAAGATGCATGCATTTTGGAATTGAATCTCAGATTCTACACATTATATAGGATTGGAAAGTTTTGTTAAAAGGTTGGAAGTTTCAGTTCAGAATGGGTTTTAGTCTTTTTCTTGAAAGATGTAGTGTCAGTTACTAAACAGAAAACAAGCCTTATTCAAACGGTCCTTACACTTAACTTCCCTTAGGACATTCAGGACAGCCCATTCTTGCTCAGAAAATAGAGATTATGGTTAAAGTTTGTCCTCTGACATAAAAAATAATGGGGAGAACAATTTCTGCAGCAGTGCAATACATCCATATGAAAGACGTCCAAATCTCTGTTATATGCTTCAGGAAGAAAGAGTATGTACTGTGCAGTAGGTAATTTTTCTGCTGTTTCAAAGACACTAGTCTGGAAATCGAAAAGGCTGATGGAGAGATGTGAAGCTGCTACCGTCTTACTTGTGGACTCTTACAGAAATATCCAAAAAGACTAGAAGAATGGAGTTCACTTAATCAAGATGTATCTTTGAAATAAGTTTTTTAGTACAAGATAGAAAAGTAGTTGGCTACAAAAAAGCTTCACAAAACAACCAAATAAGGCTGCCATTAAAAGTATGGTTTACATGTTATCATTCATTGTGATTAAACATTAGATAATGTCAGGTGAAATTATAGAATCATCAAGGTTGGAAGACACCTTTAAGATAATCAAGTCCAACCATCAACCCAGCACAACCACTCTAACCCCCAAACCACTAAATGATATTACCCAGTGCCAGATCCATCCAACTCCTAAACACCAACAGGGATGGTGAGTCCACCACCTCCCTGGACAACCTATTCCAATGCATGACCACCCTAACAGTGAAATTTTGCATGATCTAGTCTATGCAGAACAAATAGACATACTGTAAATGTACATGACTGGATTATTTTCATTTTCTATTGACCAGGAAGTTGTGGGTTGTCACTGGTCACCTGTGAACTGGATGGTACATAATTATAAAAAATTGCTCTGACACAAGTTTGACATTGTGTAGATCCTTAATATAACAGAACTGCATTAGCAGGTTCAAAGGATGTTTAATGGTTTGTTTTAGTCACTGGTTCATTTTACAAGAGAATTTGCACCCTAAATATCCTAATGTGATATTCACAGGCAAAACAGATGGACAATCACAAAAAGACACACCAGTCTGTGATGTTGTGATTAGCCTGAAAGGCCTATATAAATAATATTTTATCTTGTCAGAATTTATTAATGAATGGAAAGGATTTCATTCATGTATTCAAAATATTATACTTTTTGCTGTTGTAGCCTGAGACATAAAATATGCAATTATGAATGCACATATTTTACCCAATGTACAAAACAAAAATTTTTAATTTAGAATCTAGAAATGAGAGTGATTTGGGATTATCTCTTCAGGGATCACTGTTCTCCCACAACATGCCACTTACTTTGCTGAATGAAGTAAACGTGGCAAGGACTCAGAACACTTGGAAAGAAAATGCAAAGTTTTAATTACTCTAGGATGACAAATGAAGCAATTGTATGTCTTCAGTTTAGTTATTCTTTGGGGTTTGGGTTGGTTGTGGTGTGTTTTCCCTGTCTTGTCTTGAGCTTTATGCTGTTCTAATACACTTTCCCCCACCTTACAGCTCACGCAGCATAAAACTCACTTGCGAGTTCAGTCACTGATGTTTCAGTCAAGACAAGAGTGATCAGTTTCCTTCACTACTCCAACAATTGCCATCCCGAGACTATAGCAAATGACCACATCAAAACAAGTGCAGTATTCTGCTGGAGTAAGCACACTGAAATTGCTCCCTGTTAAATCATCAAGCAATCTTCCTACCTCTATTTTTTTCCCCAAAACTGCTGTAAGAGACTTCCGATTTTCTTTGTTACTTTTGTTACTTTTTATTACACTTTTTAAGTATTCATTAGTAAAATTCCCCAGGACTACACTATGATTTACCTGGTTTCTTCAAAGCAGAGTTACAAATAAGCCACACTGGAAGCACTCTGGGCTGTTTCATCAAAGAAATATTTAAGAGACCCATGGAAGCACAAAAACAGTATTCAGTAAATCTTTGTCTAAGAGGGATGGTGGGAAAACCAGAGTACTGTTCTTGCACACAGAGATTCAAGAGAACTGTTTTTCAATTTGTTTCTGAATGTTGATAAGACTTTGTGAAATAATATAATCCTGTCCCTGTAGAGAATACATGTAAAAAGCCCATCCAGTATATAACTGCTCATTTGATAACTGCTGGTGAATATCTGTTTGACTCCAGATGATAATAACTTTGTGCATATTAAAAAGTACTATCAGAATAATGAAAACATGCAACTTCAGTAAAGGCTTACAAATGTTTCCTTTTGTAGTACTCCTGAAGTAACATAAAGGTAAGAAATTAGGAGCAGCTTCAGAAAAGTTTCCTCAAAAGAAGTGCATTTAACCACTTTTTGCAACAGCAACAATGAAATATTGTCTTCCTGACATTGTTTACATTAATCAAAATAAAATATTTCATACCATCATAAGAATGCACTAAATTAGGGATACAGTATAAAAAATATAAAGGAAATCAAATAACTCTGTGAAGCCTCTGAACATACTGCAAAAAGGGAAAAAAAGTAGGATCTTTGCATGGGTACTGTTATTCAACATACAAGTACCCGAGAAGACAACAAATCAGGCTTTATTTAGACAAATAAAGTTGTTCTATTCCTTGAAGAAACAATATGCCACTCCCTATGTACCTCGCTGTTCTCTTCAACTCTTGTGTTTCCTGCTCACTAACACAGAGGAAAAAAAAGCTTGGTTTCTAATTTTATCACTTACTGGTGCAATTCATTTGTGACTGGGTAAATGCCTGATCCAACACAAAGTAGGGGATGAGCGAAAAATAAAAGTGGGAATATATTATTTTTCAAAAGCAGCATCACAGTGGTCATATAAAGTGTTCATTTGTACCACAATGAACCAAGGGGATTTTGTGCCTGCATCTGATTCCCTGCCTGATGCACGTATTCACTGGAATTTAACAGATAGTTTTCTCACTGAGGCTTAACTCCATTATATAGTTATAAATCACATGTGCCAGATACGCTTTAGCTTTCAGTATTCGAGAGGAAGACAGGACCAATCATGTCTCTGTTGATGTACATATCCCTGTAAGATGAACGAGACAACTTGAGCCTGAGGAAGGAAAATCTTCAACTCATGAGCTAGGATTGGCTGTATCAGCCAACCTGCTCAGGAGAAAGCTCATACCACTACCTATCCATAAGGAAGAGCAGGAGATGTTTGGACCTCAAATAGGTATTTGGTAATAATAAATTCTTGTGTATTGATTCTGACTGAAAACAATGATTTCTAAATGAGGAAAAAATGGAAAAACATTTCCTCCCATGAGGAGAGTCAGGAAATTAAGAAAGTTGTCCACATAGGTTGTTCAGACTCCATCTTTGGAGGTTCTTAAGACAGTCTGGATAAAAATTTGAGCAACCTTGCCTCACCTGAGACCTGAGACTGATTTCAGTAGCAGACTGGACTAGTCAGATCCTGAGTTTTCTTCCATGCTGAACTATCCTGCTTATAAGTTTTGTCATTCTGTCCTGTGTTTCCTTGCAACATGGTTATGTGGACATATATATAACATACTGAATTCCAGGATTAAACTCTGGATTTGCACCTTTGGTTGATTTGTATTTCCATGGATATGACAATTTCTTAAAGTCAGACTCTCCTTTTACTAAGCACTGAATCTAAATCCCATGAAATAACTCTTATAAGAAGCAAAAACATCAAGGTCTCTACTGTTAAGTGACAGATTTTCATCATGCAAGTCATGTTTGTATCTGTCTGTTCTGCCTGCAAAGTCTGAGGTATGTTTGTGACTACACTTTGGACTACAGCCTGAGAAATGACTGCAGAAAACCCCATCAAAACAGTGTATTCACTATGGAAGGGCCTTCTATTTTTTCAGAAACATACAGGAACAAAAAGTACAAAATAACAGAAAAGCCTCTGCCTCAACTGTTAAAAACGCGATTTGATATCTTGTTCCTCTGTTAGATTCAAATCTTTCTCATGTTTCTCAGTAAGAATTTTGAGAGTACAAGACTTAAAGCCAGTTTCAAAGTCCTTTTCAGATGATGATTGTCAGATAGAATCACACAATGGCATGAAAAACATGCCATTAACCTCCACAGTCCCTGTAACAAATTCCCCTCCTAACACTATTATTGTGCCTGAACCCGACACATTAGAGAATGCACTGTGCTTCTCGGAAGGCTCCAAATGACCTCATGGAAATGCCACAGTTGAAATGCTGAATCACCAAGCAAAAAGTTAAACCACAGAAACAAACAGTAAAGGAGAGAAATACCTGGTTTCTATGGAAAGCTTTTTTTTCCAAGAAAGCAAAGAACTTCCTTTTTGTTCTCAGTCCTTCAGAAAAAGATAAAAATGATAAGACACCAGGGATGGATTATCAAAGGCTCAAGCCAGATAATATTTTTAGCATTGGTATTCCTCCTATTCCTGATTTTCTGCTCTCCCTGTTCCACAGTTAAGCATTATCTCTGTTACCTTCTGTTCCCTGTTTCAGAAGGAGAGAAGGATTTAGGCACTCCAAAACTTGGCTACTTTTTGCAGTGCCTTTTTTTTTCCAACTAAATCCAGTAAAAATTAATTCTATCCACTATCAATAAACAAATGCTTTGCTAATTACAGGAGGTTTTTATGACTACACTTTGTTTGCTCTATTAATTAAATATTTTTTTCTACCTATTTGGCTACAACCACATTTTTCTGAAAACATTTTTTCAATGATAAGCAGTATCAATATTGCTACTATTCTTTAAATTTAAATTCAACTGTTATCAGATTACAAACTTTGTCATCTATGACTTTTTGTATCCTTATTAAAATCATATTAGACATAACCATTACTTTTCTGCATCCTTCCTCTGAGCATTTAACACAGATTTAAAAATTTTGTATTAGTGAGAAAACAGTAATAATACTTAAAGCAGTGTCAACAGTCTTCCTTACTAAAAATGAGATTGTTACTCTTGTCACTCTGTAATTTGAAGTGGTTTTTTGAGAAAATAAATGCTGGGCTGAAGGTGGGATTTTTTTCCTCCTATTTTAATATTTTCTTATGAGAACCTCTGCCTCTTGCTTTGTCTGTTTTGCTTTTTTTCCTTCAACATATTATTATCTTCATTGGTGCTCATACTATTGAGGTGTGATTTTCTATCCCTGTGTGGCCACATTTATGTCAGGCAGAGGTTTGTCTCTGCAGCCTTAGATATGAGCATTATTTAATCAAGTACATTGAGTGAAAATAAATCTAACCTGTTCAGGCACTGGATAAATAAAATAACCACCTTGTTAAAAAGATCTGATTGAGAATCTGTTTTATTAATGCATGTGTCTGTTGCAGGTTTAATTGTCATAACAGTACACTTAATTTCTAAATGCCTCCTAAAGGCTACTTTCTATTGTAACCAAAGTGGCAATAAAAGTTACCATGCAGATATCTAACATGGATAACTGCATATTCGTAACAAAAAAAACCCAGACTCAGAAAATATCCTTTTTCATGATAGATAATATCTGCCTGCTCACTCTCACTTTGCTTTTTAATACCACTAGTTATTATATTTTTCTCTAATATTTCTTTTTAATATTTCTTCTCTGATATTTCTTTCTGTTTATCATTTTGTTCTTTCATAGCACTAGTAAAATGAGATTAAGAGTCAGGAAATATGAATTGACAACAAATAGCTAAATAACCTTTTTGTGGTCAAAGGTTGGACTCTTGTTCCAGCATGTGTCCTTCCAAGCTGCAGGCAGATCTCTGTTCCACCATGAACCAAGACAAGGACAGCTGCCTCACCACGGGCTGCAGCAGGGACTGTGGTGGAATGTTTGCTGTGGGGTCTGAAGTACATCTTCCCCCTCCTAATTCACACACCCTGGTCTGGAGAGTTGTATCCCTCACTCCTCTTTCCAGCTGCAATTGCAGTGCAATTGTGCAGCTCTTTTACTCTTTCTTAGACACACTGTTGGGGTTTGAAAGT
>VXAC01001481.1:0-40766 GCA_013399225.1 Rhipidura dahli
TAATAAATTAAAAAAAGAAAAAGAGGATGTCAGGTGTAAATGAACTCCTTGGTATCACTATTACCTTTCTTGCTGTATTTGATGCTAAAATACAGAGTACATGGCAGCCTATGGACCACTGAATATGATCTGGACCCTGATGCAGCTGAGTTGGCATTGGCATTCTGTCAACCATAGCACAGCTATAGCAACACATCTCCCAAGTCATGAGATTGCTTACAGATCAGAAGATTATTTTTGAAGGATAGAATTTTTCTACCATTACTCTTTTTTTTCTCACCCATGGCATCACAAGACTGACTCCAGCTGCAGAGACAAGTTTTTGTATTTATAGGTAAACCCTGTGAAAGTTGACAGTAGCAAAATTTTGAGTGGAGATAGGGGCCAGGTGAAACGACAATGATCAAGCTATCAGTACTTTGTGTTAATTTACAAATGAAGAAAACCACTGTCTGAAAACACAATGATTATTGTCCTGACCACATAAAACAATGTAATGTTTATGATTCAGAGAAGTTTTTGTTTTGATCACTGAAAAGCATGGAAGTCTTCCTCCACAAGAGAGGGGTCTAGAGTTGTCCTGCTGTCCTCAACCTCCTAGGCAGAGTGAGTGAAGGGTTGGTAATGGATAATAAAGGAGATGTGCTCCAAGTCTGTGCTTCTTATAGAAACTGGGGCAAAGGTCTGAGTCAGTAACAAAACCTTGGATGGGACAGAATGGTGGGAAAGGAGAAGAAAGGGAGACAACCGGCTTGGCTTAGAGATGTGCACACATCAATCTGAGACCAGGATAAATGTTAGAATCAGTAAATTTAAATTAGAAGCAAACCAAGAGTGAGTGAAAGGAAGAGGGCATGATGCATTGTGCATGAGGCCCTGCACTGACAGAGATATGGATGACTCAGCTGAGTACATGACTCAGGTGCTGGGAACTCTGACACTGACTCTTCACCACGGTTTTGGGTGAGTCCCAGCTTTTCTCTGGGTCATGTCCGACTTCTGAGTAAGCAGATTGAATTCCCACCATGCTCAATACAGTTATGTTTACAGATGTTGGCTTCATATGTCACAGAATGCTTCACACACATCTGTAAATGTCACGTTTGTTTGAAGAAATGCCAAAATATCCACTTCTATAATGAATTTTAAGCTGGAAATGCCAAGTCCAGAAGGGAGTAAAAGGGAATCATGCAAATAAATGTCACTATCAGAAAAAGTTACAGGACTCTTAATTCTGGTTAAGATCACTGATCCTGTTTTCAAATATACTGAGCAGCAGTTTCCTACTCGAAGTACCTTCAACACCTCAGTAAATCAGACCACATGTTCCCTTTCTGGGATGTTAAGAGTTTGTTAAACTCCACTGTGTAGTTTCAGATCAGCCAGCTGTTCTGCTTTAATTAGTTAGTTCCCTTGAACACAGAAAACAATTTTCTTATGGTTTATTTTTTGGCTGACTTCTCTACCTTCTAATGATAAACCACAATTTTATTTTTCTCCTTCCAAATAACTTTTTCCCTTATGAGGATTATTCTTACAGATATTGCCCTTGGGCCTCCTCATCTGTCTGGATGTCCAAGACAGCACTGATCCCAGCAGAAGCCTAAATCTATGTATATGTGACAGAGCTCACCAGTGAGACTATTCACTGAATTGCTGGGATGGTGATGTGTTTCTATATCATTCTTCAAAGCCAACGTTTATTCGCTTGTGCCAGCCAGAGCATTTCAATGTAAAGAACTCCTTTCTGTGACTGGAATTTAAGAAAGAAATGAAATTCTCAATCTCTCCAACTCTTTACCTATATTAAGATAGCTTTTGGGTCTTTAGTGTCATTAACAGTGGTGGACTTGGTTCCTGGCATGTGGCTCTGTCTGGTGTGTGACTGTTCAGGCAGTTGTGGGGATAACCAGGTATCCTCCAGTCCTCCATCCTCAGATATGTGATTAGCTCAAATTAGTGTTTTTTGTTATTATTGTTGTTGGGGTTTTTTTAGGTGCAAATTGCATCCTAAATAATAGAAATAAGTAAATTCACAGTTTTCCACACTTAACTGATTTACATGCAAATCCCAATCCAGGGCACAACTTCACTGACATCTGAACTTGTCTGTGTTGCACAAATAGGAGCAAACATATTACCTTGCAAAAATAAAGATTAAGTCAAAAAAAAAAAAAAAAACCCTAAAAAAATAATAAAATCAACTCAAACTTTAACTTCTTCACACAGTTATCTGAACAGCTGAGCAAGACAATGGTATTCCCAGAAACAAGGTCCACACAGTTATAAGAATGCCGCCACAGAGATGACTAAGTGTTATCTCAGTGTGTGAACACCACACAACAGTAATTCCCAAACTGATCATCAGGGAAAAAAGGATATCGGAAAAGGGAAACTTGACAAAATAGGAAAGCATGTAAAGCAGTCAACTGATGTGTTTGAGTCAATGAAGTACCAAACACAGCTGACTACCATGCTCAAGAGACTATGAGGAGTCTGGACAGTTCTGGTGACTCACTCTGCATATGTAGATGGTTGTCTTAGGTGGAGATCCAAGACTGTTAATGTCTCTCTGGTTTTTTGTTTTTTTTTTAATATTAAGATTTTCTATTTTTCATTGCCTGCTGCCTTCTGTTGGCACTGTGTAAACTTCAAGTAAAGACAGTAAAGATTAATAAAGCTAATCTTTTATCTGTGAATTTTTTATTATTCAGTAAACTTCCCAATTTGAATGGACAGTGGCATGTGCAATTAATATGAGCTGAAATGCTGTGCTTTCAAAGAATTCAAGGTATTACACATTAAAATAAATCATTAAGTTTTCATATCTTTCAGGTTAAAAATGAGTCTTGCCTTCTCTCTAGTTTGATATAAAACTGAAATTCAGTTGAGACTGTCTCAGATTTGCTGTTCTTATTTGTTTACAATGAATAAGCACTTCTTGGAAAGCTTCAAAGAGAACACTGTTTTTAAGATTCATAAACTAATTCACAGCATTTTGGCAATCAGTATATGAAACTTTTTGGTTTTACACAGGTTAATCTGAAACCAAGAAAGACTTGGAATTATTGTCTGACTTTTTAACTGAAACTTGGACTTTTTTCAATCAGTTTCACATTCTCATCAATCAGAAAAACAGCTGGACTACTATGGAAAAGCACTATGTGTACTAGTGGATAATATAGTGCTGCATGAAATGACAATGTAAATTTAATACTTTTTTCTTCTAAAACCACAAGTAAGGAGACCAGATTTTTTCCTCAGATTGTATGTAAATATTTTCAGGTTACATCTATCTCTTGCTTCCTGTTGAAAATAATTTTATGCTTCAGAAGACATATTTTTTGGCTTGCATACCATAACTTGTCAGTACCTCAGAGATACTGAGAAAGGGAAACAGGTGAGATTTTCTAAAGTACAGAAAATTCTGCCCTAGCTGTTCCACTGCAGTCAGCAAAAGCCCTGACATTACCCCTTGACATCCGGGGCAAAGACATGAGTCAATGCTGAATATATTAAAAATTCCACCCAGCACTTTCGTGGTTCTGACAAACATACAGCATCCTTTGTATTGATGGAAAGAGTGAAGAGATCACCAGAATGTTACATGTTGATTTGTGCAGATGTTTTAAGAGCATAAAAATCCTACTGTCACACAGGGAAATTACTTGTTTCATTTTCCCTTGTAACATTATCCACTAAAATTGAATTGAAAGTGGTTTTTCTCTATCAGGACATACTCCATAACTTCAGGCTTTTTTTTGCTGGTAATCAGTCATTTAAGACAGTACTTCACAACTCCAGATGCTCAATGTCTTTTACAAGTCTTTCTGCTCTCCAGATAATTATCTTAGTGCCTTAGCTGTAAATTGGAAAAAAAACAAGAAGTACAACAAATCAGCCAACCAAATTAAAACTTTAGTGCTCATCTAATGTAAGACTGAAGGATTTTGGGTAGTTTTGAAAAGTCATTTGAATACCACCGTGCGAGGACAACTCTGGTAATGAAGTTCTTGAATGCAATGCATTAGTCTAAAACAGTCTATGTACCTTTTCCATGGTGTTTAATTAGGAAGAACCTTGAGAATTAAAAGAGTGACATATGCACTCATGGCCAGAAGTGTACCTTGAATGTGACCTGTCCCAGCACTCACCATGACAGAGCAGAACCAGCCTTCCAAAATCTGAGGCCGACTGAGAAGAGAATCAGAAGAAATGGCACTTGTTTTAGGCATAAAAGAAATTACACAGCCCTGAAAGAAGAGATGGATGATCATACAGCAAACTGCAGAAGGGTCTGCAGAAGGTCTTACCTGTAGAGCCCTTTCTCCTCTCAGGTCCCCTTATCTTCTACTGAAGCCACTATCAGGAATAATTTTCTGGCCTTTACTCTCCTTACAATGGCACCACATCCAAAGTGCACTTCTGTAGTGGGGTCCGTCTTGTCTATCTCCTTGGATTTTACCTAGGATCTCCTCGGAGACAGAGTGGCCTGGGACAAGGCCAACTCAGAATTCTTCAAAGTGATTAAATAGCACAAGGACCATAGGTCAGTGTTCAGGTCACTTTTTGGACCTCTTTAAATTATTATAATAAATATCTTACCATGTCCTATAGATGATATGGAGCCACATCAGAACATTTCACAATAGTGAAGGGTGTACACACAACAGTTTTTATGATTTCTGAGTTGAATCATTATTAAAGTTAGAGGCAAAATCAGTAATTAGTGAATCAAAAATTTCAGCTAAAAATCAAGGAAAAATCCCTCAGACTGAAAATGGATTTGAATGTTATTCAGTTTTTTAAAGCAGTCCAAACCCCAAGAAACAATTTGCATTCCACAAATTCCAGGGATATACAGTGCCTTATTTTCAGTAACAGTTAAATGTACTTTTCAGATCATTGACTTGTTTATGTTACATCAAGCACTTCTCTGTCAGCATGATAATAACTTCTGCTCTGTAGAACATTGCTGTAGAAATGGCTGAGAGGAGAAAAATGCAAAGATCCTTGTCATAAACTCTGTGTAAAATGAAGGTTATAGCAGCTGTGTGCTTCCATAGTCTTCTTGTCTGGAAAAAGAAGAAAGTGAGAACTAAATTTTGACAGAGTATAAATGCTGAAAATCTGTTCTTGCCTTTTTCTTCAGCTCCATATTCCATATAGTATATGCAGACGTACTATAATTCAATCCAACATTTAATTGACAAAGGCCCATCATCTCCTGTGGTCAGGACATCTCATAGTTCATACCCCTAGGATTTAATTCTTAATTTGATTTTTGTTATTCAGCTCCTCAGTGTGGTTAGAGATGGAAGCTAAAGTTGTTCCAAATACGTGCACAAAAAGCTACAATGAATGTGTCAAAGTACTTGCTAAAGATTTTGAAAGGAAATTAATTTTGGAAGTAGGGTAGAAAGACAGAGTGGTTTCAGTGTTTTCAGGAAATTTTTAATGGAAATGCCATATTGTGTATTCAGTTTTAAACTTTTCCTTCCTTCTCAGTTGCTGTATCTCTTCTTTCTCTTCCATTTTCCTTTGTCCTCTCATGTGAAAAACTAGAAGGTTTAGAGAAAGGAGGTCAATAAGAATTGGCAGAAAGATTGAAGATATCTACCTGGAAGAAACTGGACCTGTTGAGTGAATATTTTTGTGGATCACTGCAATTATGGTTAATTATATAGTGAAAATTTCAACTTTGTAGAAGTCCTGTATGGTCCTGCCCATGAGATGCACAGTCCTTGTCTGCAGAGCTTTGGAAAGTCATGTCGCAGAGAGTGTGACAGATCTTTCCCTTTGCAATGTCTGTTCTTCTTTTTTTTTTAATGTGAGCTCTTTTTAAAATCCCCGTTTTCAGCGGGAGAAATTTCAATTTTCAAAAGAGCAAAGAGAAACCTTTTGTTTCATAGCATCTCTCAAAAACTGGGCTACATCTTGCCAGACAGCAAACTGTGAACTTCCTTGTTCCCATTCTTGATACTTGAGGGGTTTTTCTTGGCTCAGGTTTATACTGGGGCTATTGATGGTTAATATTCTACCATTTCTAAATCTAGCAAGAGATGTCATTTATTTGTATGGTGTTTTGTACTGTTTGGCTTGATAATTTATTAGTCAGCTTACTGTAGGCTTCAGCATTATGTAAGTGCCATAAAGTTTAATTGGGTGCTATTCCCTGTACACTTTCTCATTCCTGTTTATGAAAGGAAGTTCCATCTCTTTCTAAGTGCAGAAACATCCCTTGATCAGGTAGACTGTACAGAGAGCTTCAGGTAAGCGGACTGCAGACTCAGAAATTATAATTTGTCATGCTTATGTACTCCCATAAATTATTTTCTTTTGTCTCTTTTGTTTTCTAGAAGTTGAAAATGATCACTGGTAAATTAGCCAAGCAAGCAAAAAAGTATTATTTTACAGTCATGATTGAGACATATAATTTTAGTATGAAGCAGGATCTCCTATACTGAATTCAGTGACAGTGGAATTAAACCCAAATGGAGACACCAGAACCTTCATTGACCTGCACAATTTAAACAGTGTAAAATCAGTATAAAGCAGGTTTGAATAAGGATTTGCCAATAACTGAAGATGCTGCCACATGTGGAGCAACAGGTTGTCTATCATAAAAATAGCAATTATGACGAATGTCTTGGATTCCAAATGGAGCTAAATCTGTCCATGCTGTCACTTGAATAAGTTTGGTTTTGCAAAGGTACCTGGGATAACAGCGAGAGAAAGGCCTCTCAGGTGAATAGAGAGATTTTGTCTCACAGGTGATAATAAAGTCTGTGTAGGAGAGGACGTGTGAGGTAGTTAGACACAGCTAGACAGGAGTAACTGAGACTATGTGCACTCTCCACTGCAGATCAACATCTAGAACACTAAAAATCCTCTTGACACATTTTATGTATCTGCAAACTCATCTGTCTGTGCTCCATCCATCCACCCATGCATCCATCCAGCTTCCTGGCCTTCTTCACTCCTGTGGTCACAGCTACACTGCTGCCAAAAAGTCAAATCTACTTCCTCCATCTTCCTAGCGGTTAATGGAAATACTACTGAAACCTTCTCTGTTAGGGTTTCAGAAGGTCAGCTGTGCAGTGAGAGGGAGCAGTCCTCTTGACCCTGGCTGCCCCTCCACTGCTGTCTTTATTCCTGATTTCTCAAAGGAGCAATAGGCAACTTGTAAAACAGTCTGCTGGCTTCAAGCTTCTTGGGATGGGAAGGGGTGAAAGGGCGTGTTCAGCAGGGCTGCAGGGGACTGACAAACAGTTCAGATATCTCACTGACAGCAGAAAATATATTTACGGACAGTGATTCTGTGTCTTAGATAATGTATTTTCCTGACAGCCATGCGTACCACTGCTCACTTCAGGTCTAGGGCATGAATGCTTTACAGTAACTCCTTGTTCATTGACCCGTTTTCATGAAAAGCTCAAGAAAATAAATATTTCACGGTCAGTGTGGAATCTGCCATGAGTCTTTTGGTCTGAAAGTACACACATTGCTTCTAACTGATCAAAGTAGTATTGGAAGGAAAAAGCAAAAAGTGAGAATTATTATCTGTCATATTCCATAAGGCTGAGAAGACTGGTGTTTACAGTGATTCTCACTGTTCATATCTTTAAACCTGGCATGAAGTTCGGGGTAAGAACTCAGGTTATAGGAGGTTGCTAAAGGTACTTCTACATGCTTCTATGTTTGTTCATTTAGAAAATAAATAGGATTTAGCCTACCATATAATAACATTTGATAAGTTCTCTGATGTGTGGTAGCAAAATAAAGATTGATTGTTTCCACTGCATTTTTAAAACAAGTATCTGTGATTTAGGGGAAAAAATCCCCAGCTCCAAAATAATAGACTGTTGATGTCTTATAACATTTTGAAACATTTATCCTGATCTCAGTGGTTACTTAGTCTTTACAGAGCCATGAGTGAGCTGATCCTGGGCTGGAAACAGTCCTACTTAGAGCAGTAGGTTGGACTAAATGTTCTGCAGAGCTCCCTGCCAGAAAACATTTCTACAATTGCAGTAGTTCCTCTCCCAAAACCACTGTGAGCTGTGCCTAGCTGCCTCACACTGGCTGTGCCAGTTTTTCTGGCCGTGAAGAGGAAATCAAATATCGACTACCTACCCAACAGAGGCATGGGGAGGAGGAGAATGTTTGCACAATGGTACGAAAATGTAAACTAGGTGTCACAGGACTATGCTGTGACACTGCCTTTGCATTTGGAGGGGCTCTGTGTGAGGAAAATTATTTGTTCCCTTCTTACTCTACAAGGCCCTGTGATAAATATGATTGAACTGTTTATTTGTTTTGGGCAAAAGGTGATTTGCAAACTCAGAAGCTGCTTCGGCACTTCCTTCCAGCTGTCCTAAGTACAACCCACAAATGACAAGAAATAAAGTGGAGGGGATCTTACTGTGTGGATTGAAGTGTAAGTCTGTGGGTGAAAACAAACCCAATTTTAAAGCAAAGTCTGCCACACACCCACTGTGGATTTTGGAGAGTTCCTTCAGGCCTCCTGGAGGTAGCAGACTGTGAAATGCAAGAGATGTTTTAATAACGCAAGTGGTGAGGTATGCCTGCAAAGATTATTTGAGACTGCTTAGAGCACAGAGAAATCAAATGTTTCTTTTCCCATGGGATCTCCATTAGGAGAGGTGCCCTGGGTGGTTTCAAGGGGACCTTGGAAGTCAAAGCCTTGCTGCTTGGCTGTGCTGTCTCACCGTGCTCAGCTCAGGTCTCTGGCCCAGGGGGCTCTTAAGGCTGGGCACAGGCCAGAGCTACACAGGAAACCCAGGAGCAAGAGTATGGTCCTGACAAGTGTATTTCCAAGTTTTCTGTTTTGAGACTTTGAACCTTGTTCACACAACTCTGTTTCACCCACTCAGGTTTTCAAAGTAACTGAACAAATACACCGTGATCCCATTTGCTTTGTCTCTTGCAGATAAATGTTTCCCTGTGTCCACTGCTCCAGACAAGATATGAGGTTTGCATCTGCAGGAGACTGCCAGGCAGGACAAGAGGGTGAGACAGGTGGGTGTTTTGAGAGCAATTCTCGTTGTGTCCAACAAGGAAATTAAATGAACATTCAGAGGAGAAAAATTTAGTAGTAGGTATGAGGAAACATTGTTCTAATAAATTCCAGCCTTTAAACCCTTCTTGACTCTGCCGTTTCTGATGATGGTTGTTTACTGCTTTTTAGACTAAAGGGCAAGCTCACACCATAAATATGTTCCTGGAGTCTCCTCAACTAAAAGCAAGTTTCTCAGCCTAATTCTGTTTTAGTTCCCCCCTAAAGCAAGATCAGCTATAAGGAGGATTACTCTGCACTAAAATTTTCTGAGGAAATGTCCATATTTCCACCTGGATTATTTTTCTGCTAGAAGCAGAGAACATAGTCTTTGTATACAGAATGTCTATAGGAACTTCTTAATGTCATTTCACTCCCTTTCTTCTCATTTATTTATATATGCACCTTAACTGAGGAGAAGTCTCCATGGCACTAGACAGCGTACAAACACAGAGGAAGATTCCAAAGACCTTGCAATCAAATAAAGCAATATTATGGTGCCTTTTCTTTAGCTCCTAAGAGACTTAGGACCCAATTAGATTAAGATCATTCTTAGCCCCAATCTATGAGATTACATTTGCAGTCTCTTCCTGACATTCTATCTCTTAGAGAGCACTTGCATTAAATAAACCATATTATGGATTATGAGACAATATCAAATATGTTAATTCAAGTGGAAAAAAAATCAATATGAGAACTAAACAAAGCATTGTGATTGTCTCTGCCTTTTGACAAATCCAGTTATTTGCTTAATCTTTACTGTGTTTGAAGGCTGTTTGATCATTACAGGTTTTCCTCCTGGAGATAGACTTTCAGAAAAATTAATATTAACTAGAATCAGCTGAAATGAGGTGGGGCCTTTTCTTGGTTCCGATGATGCAAAAATAATAGTGAATATTTTCAGAGTTATAAGACTACTATTTTGGTTACAAAATAGCCAAATTCAATATCACAAAAGCAATCCAGATAATGCACTTTAAATTTGTCTCATAATCAAAACAGACTAACAGAAAAGGTCTAGCTGCTCAGATATCTGTGAGGAAGGGCTCACGCTGTACTTTAACTCACAGTAAACTTACCTTTGAAGAAAAAAATCATAAAATCAAGGTTATGTGGTTTTTGGCACACAGACTCTTAAAGATGGCACTGTATTTAGAATGACTATTGTTTATGAAGGAAAAAAAAAATCTATTTTAGCCTAGATGTCCCAATAACAGAGAAAAATCTGTTCTCTGTAAGTCAAGTGACAGATGTGCCACAGAGGCATTTTTATTATACACATCCAGTAAAACTAAAATACACAGAAAACCAAGTGTAGCAAAACAGAATATGTCCTGAAGCTACAGTCATATATATATTTCCAGTTACTAATGGACCTTATAAGTTTTGTTCATAAACATTCTAGGTATTATTAGCAACATTTCACATCAATTAAAAAGAAACAGGGAGATATAAAGATTGATAAGTATCAATTATTAATGCACGAAAACTGTGTTATCTCAAAAACTTAAAAGAACTAAGAATGAAAAAGCTGTGCCTCTCCCTAATCCTTCCCAAATGAAAATAGAAGCTTTCAAGTTTTTGTTAAAATGACAGAACTGGGAATAAGGGAACACCAGTTCCCTTCACTTGTTGTTAAAGAAGTTTAATTAAGATTTACCTTTTAATTTATTGCTTGCACATTCTGAGACCCACCCAGTGCACAATCTTTGGGCTCCATCAGAAGTGATGGAGAGCCAGCAGAGACACATCCTACTCACCCTGGACTCTCCTCTGTTCACATCTACAGCCTCAATAATTGCCTGTGTGAGGTCTTCAGCTGCTCCTGTGACACAAATTGCCCCAGGTCTGCAATAGCAGCACAAGCAGAAAGGCCACAGCTGTTAGTCAGGAGTGGAAATTCTTTTTACAGCAATGTTGAAGAGAAATGCCTAATGTTCCCATCCCTGTTAAACAATGACACAACCTGTGTGAACAATTACAAGCCTATGAGAAAGACTTTTAATATCTTCAGACAATTTTATCATTGTTCCTTGCAAAGCAGATACCATCACCTGCTCCAGCTGGAGCACATTGGTCTGTGGGCTCTGATGGTGTTCATCCCAGGGTCCAAGGTAATACCTGCATTATGGGACTCCCTCTATTATTTTTAATACCACCCATTTTTATGGTCTTAAAAATCTAGATAGCACACAGTTGACTGAAAACTGTGAAATGTTGTCCCTATTTTCCAGAAGGTAAAGAAGGACGATCCTGGTAACTTTAAGTCTGTCAGTCTCACTTCAGTGCCTGATTAAATGGTACAGAATGATCTTCTGGGAGTTCCTGAAAAACACTTGAGAGACAAGGCAGCCTTTGGTCACAGCCAGCAAGGTTCACAAGCAGAAAATCCTGCTTAACCAACTTAATTTTCTTTTATGACAAGGGTCAGCCATTTATTTGACCCAGTAAAACCCATAGTTGTGAGGTTTTAGGAGTTAGCAAAACTTTCTATCGTATCTCTCACAATAACCTTCTGGGAAAACTGTCCTATAGGTGGCTAGACACATCCATAATATGTTGGAAGAACAACAGGGTGATGGGTCTGGCTGAAAGTGTTACAGTAAATGAACTTACATCAGGCTGGTGGACAGTCACCAGTGGGTGTTCCAGGGCTCAGTGTTTGGGCTGGTGCTCTTTAAGCTTTTTGCAAAAAATCTGGACACACAAGTCAAATGTACATTAAGTAACTTTGCTGATGATACTAAATGAGGAGAAGGATAAAGAGGCCTTATAGAGACATCTATATAGACTATGGACCTGGAGAATTATTAACCATATCAATTTCAAAATGAGCAAGTGCAGTTTTGGGCACTGCATTAGAGGACAGGCATCAAACTATGGAGTCCAGAGGAGGGTCACCCAGCTGGAGAAAGGTCTCAAGGACAAGTCTAATGAGGAGAGCCCAAGGTCAGTTGGCTTGTTCATCTTGGAGAAGGCTGAGGGGGCACCTCACAGAGGGGTACATCTTCCTTGTGGGGGGCAGAGGAAGTGCTGATCTCCTGTCCCTGGGGACCAGCAGCAGGACACAACCAAGTGGAATGATGATGCACTGGAAAGTTCAGGTTGAGTATTAGGAAAAGGTTCTCCACTTGGAGAGTTAGTCCCTAGAAAAACCTCCCCAGGGAAGTGGTCACAGCACCAAGCCTGTCAGAATTCAAGGAGCATCTGGACAATGCTTTCTGTGGAAGTCCTAGTTTCATCTAGTCCTGCAAGAAGCAGGGAGCTGGACTCAAAGATCCTAATGTCTCTCTTCGAATTCATCTATGATTCTGTCTTTCTGTTTGGGAGGCTCATAGCTCAGTGACACCTGCAAGAAATGCTTGGGGGCACTGATGGGCAGTGATAGCAGATTGCAAGAGGAAATTCCTCCCTGACAGTCCAAGAGACCCCTGCAGATTCACCTTGAAAGATGTAGGGGTGGCTGTCTTGGTCTCTGCTTTGTCCTGTCCTCACACAGAGTCCTTGCAGATTTGCTAGTGTCCCTTGAGCTTCCTCCCATGTTCCATAAGTTTTGCAGCTTCTGCCAGTGCTGCCCATATTGGAGAAATAGAAGGGACAAAGGGAACCAGGGCAAGGGAGCTGAAGAGGTGAGGGAATGGACTACAGGTTACGCTGCTGGAGCATGGGAACATGGGGTCCAAGTATTTTTTTCTATTCCTTGGCCAAGAAAGCTCTTCAATCTGATGTGTTGCCTAGATATATGCTATGAGGCTTAGGGGGAAAACAGCTCTCAAATTGTCTTGCTATTTAAGCACACATCCTACTTCTACCATTTGCTCATTTCCAAATTTTCATGCCCACAGGAAGCTTGCTGGACTATAACTTGGAAAGTTGTCACAGATATCTCTGATTTTGGATGCTAAGAATATGCTCGGAGAAGGGTGGGGTGACTTTAAGTTTCTGTGTGTGGATATCTAACAGCTGGTTTAGCTCTTATTTTCATGATGTCCCTCACTGAAATTTCTGGAGTGACATGACTCAGCAAATACTGTCTCATTTTTCTTGTGTATGCAAATAAATAAAACAATATCAAGTTTCACCAGGGACTGAAATTTGTGCTAAAGTCAGTAACACCTCTGAATCTATTCCAGTTTTGCTATTGGCTTCAATTCCTAAAAATGTTTTTAAAAATGTACATGACAAAATAGAGGATGATGTTTTTCACTCAGATTACACTGGTGTTGAAAAAAATACTACTTATCATATCTTTCTTTAAAGCAATTTCATTCTTCATTTTCAGGTTTGCTTTTTTTACTAGCAATTATATTCACAATCAGAAGGATGTTAATATCCTACATATCTAGTTATAATGTCATAGTGCAGGATGGATATATTGTTGTGGAAGAGTCAGGTCAAAGCTAATCAGTAGGTAAAAAGGGATTTGATTCATTTGCAGGAAAATGTATCAGTAAGCTTTAATTATTCAGGAAGCCAATGCAGAGCTGCTAATTCACAATCTCCATTTTTTGCAGTGTTTCTCTGCAAAATTAGTATTTAGCTGTCGTAGATATCTAGGTATGAACAATGTATGGTAAATTGCAGCATGAATTACAAAATTATAGGGAACTTCACCAATTGGAGGTACATTTATCTTGTAAGCATGTCTGTGTGGTGTGGCAACACAACCAGTTGAATGACTATTTATAAATTAGTATTGTAGTCTTGATCTATGGGTTGAGCATCCTGAGCTAAGATCAATATAAAAGTTTGAGGCCAAATCCAAGCCAGCACATATCTTGGTCCCGAAAACCTAGCGCACTGTTTTGGAGTCCACTTGGAGACAATAGGGAATCATTTACAACTGCTCGTGAAAACAAAATTAAAATATCCTTTTGTTTGTGGCTGATGTTGCCAAATTTGAAGCAGTTTCACTAACAGTTCTTTTCTACTCAAAATTGCACATTTTCACAAATAAAATGTTCTTTTGAATGTTCCCCCGATTTATTTTTCCCTGGAAAACTCAAGGAAATGAGTAAGACTGGTTCTGAAGTATGAAGATTACAGCCCAAAGTAGAACAAAATACCCACTGCAACTTATCTTCTAGAGATTTTCTGAAGGGAGATGAGATCAAATGTGAGGATGGTAATAAAGGTCTTTTCAATATGTTGACATCTCTTAGAAATGGAGATAAAATATCTCCATAAAAAATAAGGGTCAAGGTTGTGACATGATTGTCGAACATGCTGTTTGGTTTGGGTTTTATTTGTTAAAAAAGAGGCACACCAGAAACTGGAGAGCTGTTTTCAGTTGTAATAGAGCATAGAAACTTGGACAAGTATAGCCATTATATAGTGTATCATGATACTAATACAAAGCAGTAGCTGTTACCACAAAATCTGCAAATAATGAAAGATTAGAAGCAGAAAAAATACACAAGATTTTGCGCCTTGTAGCATCTGAAGTACAAAAATCTTTTTAAGAGTCTCACGAGAGCAAATATTCAGAAGAAGTTAGTAAGGTCATCCTGTGTGCAATAAAGTGTTTCAGTTCACAATGTTACATTCTTTCTAAGAGCTAAAATAACAGAACTGTGAGGAAGGCTTGAACAGTTTGTCAGAGCCACCACTGGAGCAAAGAGCAGCTGGCTGCAGGGGAGCATCTCCCAGAGCAGAGGCCACTTGCATGCTGAGAACAGCAGCACCAGAAACCTACAAACCTGGCAAAGGATTACAGGATAATACATAAAATCAGGATGATTGTAACAAGGACCCTGGACTCTGTGTGATCAAATCAAATGACAAAATTTTTTGCCATACCTGAGGCTTAGAAAAGGGGGCTCTATTTGAGGCTTTAACATTCTATATTAAGGTATATTTAAAACTCAAAATATGTCTCCTGAAACAATAGTGATCTCTGAAGGAACCAGGCCTGAATTTTCTCAAGAAGCTTCTATTCATTAAAGATAATACAATAGAAGCTCCATGTCTCCCTGACATTTTTCAGTAAATAAATTTTGGTGGTAAAAATTAGTCCAGGTGCTAGAAAGACTTAATAAGTGAATGAATACAAAATGATTATATTTGAATGGTTGTGGTCATTTTCCCAAACTACTGTACAGTAGCAATTCTTGTCGACATGAATTTGTCTTGGTCGATAAACACAAATGTAATTTAAAAATTCTCTTTTAAAGGGTACACCATCCAGCTATTTGGAAATCGCTGTGAAGAAGTAAAAAAAAACCACAAACCAAAACAGTAATTGCCAGGTACAGGATTCCTGAGTACCATCTTCAACTGCTTCTGCTGTGAAAGTGTGAGGGATATAAGTGAATATTCTAACAGAGAAATCAGCACTATAGAGCTAAGTCTGTTTCATGGACTGTTCCCAAGCAACTGTTCATTCTTCACACACAGAAAAGAGAGTAAATACCTGCCCCTTTTATTTACTAGTCTTAAATTAGTTTCTTACATCAGCTTTTAAGCAACTGAGAAATAGGCAAATGTAAGAGTACACAAACGCAACATAAGCACAAGAGATGAGGTCATAGCTCAGAGTGTAAGTTTGTTTTGTTTGCTTAAAATGGACCCATAGCACCCCTCTCCTGACGAGAGAAGTGAGGACTTTGTAGAAATGCTGATGCAGAAAAGGAAGTCATCCTGCATGCAAGGTAATAGATTTCCAGAGGCTCTATACACTGATGGTGAAAGAGGAAGCAAAGCAAATACACTTTTTCTCTTTGAAAATTTAATTAATTTGCAAGGTAGTGCTTTTAAACACCATAGGGATCCTCAACTCTACCTCAGGGTTACAGTGTTGCAAAAAACAACTTTTGAGAGCCGACACATGAACAGGTTGGGCACCTTCACCAGGGGAAAAGTATCAGCCAGAACAGCTCTTCTTGCAAAGGGGAGAGATTCAAAAAGGCCTAGGAACAGTGTGGGGAAACCTGCACAAAAGATGCCAACTTTTCTAGAAAAGACAACTGAAATCCTTATTATCATCAGCCTAGTATGTCTTTTGGAAAAGTTCCCTCTTTTATTATCGTTTATACCCTCTCCTCTTATGCCACTCTTGCTTTGACACATTTATTCATAAATTTTTCCAAAGGCAAACCCATTATTAACTCCCAAGTTATTCAGCCATTTCTTCTTTGGGAACTGAACAGTCTCTTCTATTAGATTTTTAAACCTCCTCAAATGGCGCAGCTAAACCCTTAACTTTGAGGTATGACGTGTGAATTGTACTACGGCACCACAAGCTTCGGGATAGCAATTCCCAGCTCTCTGGGGAGGAATGGCTGTCCAGTGATGTTACCTGAGAGCACTGCCAGAACAAAAAGTGAGAGTGGCTTGTGCAAATGTGTCCCTGCTTGTGAAATATCCCCCCTACCCTTCAGGCCCTAAGTTCTGCTTCAGCACATGAAGCTTAAGTGCCTGGCTTAAGTGCCGTACAGAGACCTCGGGAATCCCACCAGATGAAATAAACTTGCTTTAGCGGAACAGTGAGGGCATCCTAAACCTAAAAGGTACAGAGACCTTTAGCTAGTATATTTCATGGCTCTCGACTGAATTGCCTTCACTCAATATTTTGCACATGGACTTTTTAACTTTCAAGAAAAAAATACATGGAAAAGAGGTCCAATGAAAATAGCACTAATAAAAAAAAATGTACAGACATGGAATAACATAATAAACTGGAAGGGAGAAGTTGCAAAAGAGGAAATCGAAACTCTGGATATTTTGCAAGAGGTGATTTCCCTTTCCCTCCCTGCCCTTTGCTCCCAGCACATAGGCTCAAACACTCTCCTCTTCACTTTCCCCCAGGAGGAGGATGGATTTTGCAATACTTCCCTGCTGTAGTGAACTCTTACTAACACAAAGAATCCCACTAAGATCTCAGAGATATGAGGAAACTTTACACAATAAAGGGAGCAGGAGAGGCAAGTGAACAGAGCTAAAAAATGTTTGGGTCCACAGAGTTTCTTTGCTCTGAGTGCATGTGTACTCCATTTGCCAGCTGGCCCATGTTCACCTTGTTTCTGAATGATTTTCTGAACAGATGGCTATTTGGACTCTCTATCTCCATAGTGCCTTCATAGGTAAAGTGCCACCTGACATAACTGATATGGTGAGAGATACTAAGCAATCTGTAGAATACATTTTTAAACCTTTCAAGATTTTGAGCCATAGTCCTGACAAGACTCATCAAGAAAACCAGAAAAACATCCCTTACTTCTTGTGACCCATGTAGTCACATGGTGTAATGTAACTAAAGATGTGCACTGACCAGAAGACCAGATGAAATCAATAATTTTGGTACAGAATTTATGGTACAGAATTTGAGGAAGCTGTCCTGGTCAAGAGCAACACCACACCAAATGAAAACATTAGAGAGGCACTTCTTGATTTTCTGTTAGCTGGTAACTACTGTCCTTAAAAAAGGAAACAAACAAATGGATTGACCAGTCTACTAACCTGCTAGACCCACAGAAATCTGAAATATATCAGTACCTGCTGATAAAAACATTATATGTATTGTTTTAAAATCGATTTTTTTCAGCTAAACATTACATTTGCAATATAATGCTATATATATTTACTCCAGTTTCTGGACAATAAATTTTCCGAAGGCCACTCTATTTAAGGAAGGGGTTATGTAATGAATACTTATGACTTCCCCAAACTCCTTCTCAAAAATTTTAGTTGTTAAACTCACCCAAAATTTGCTATAAGAAATCAATGAAAATGAAGGATTTCATTGGTGAAGCTGTTTTGTTTCCTAATTGAGTAGTGAAGTGAAAGATTTTTTGTTGTTTTTATGAAGGAAGTTGGAAACTATTGCATGCTCTTCCCAGATGTATAATAACTCTCTTCTGCCAGACAACCCTGGCAGTTCAGCTCATGAGAACCTACAGTGGGATTTCCTGAGGTTAAGAGATTTGGTTTTCCCCAATAAGCTCTACAAAGTCCTTCCCAAATTCTCCGAATTCTACAAATAGATAAAACTAATCTCATCACCCTGAGTCCTCCAAACATTTGTGATATTTCCTGTATTTTACTGGCCTGAAAATATTGTCATGGCAGCTTCCTTCAGAGTTTTTAACCACATCTATGCGCAGCTCTTGCTGCAAACATGAAATGTAGGATAGAAAAGTGGCATTTATCTAATTTTGGAAATCATTCCCCTTGATATTTCCATTCATCAAGACTCTCATTTGGTTCAGGCTTATGTAAAACACAAGACTGAAGTTTTGGAAAGCTGTTATCCAGAGTCAAGCTCTACCTTGTCCCTTTGCAAGTGAACACAGGTAGCTCAGGCCAGGGGATGTCTGGTGCACCCTGCTCAGTGACAGATGTGGGCTGGGTCGGCCCACAGTGCAGGGATGTGTCTGCTCCTCTGGCTGCAATGCTTCACACCATGGGAACAGCATTGCTCAGGGCACTGGGGGAGACCACCTCTTCTGAAATTCACTGACTTGGAAGTGTGAGAACATTTATTTCCAGATCAGGACCCTAGTTCTCCTGGTTTCATGGGTCTACCACTCTAAGACACATGGCTATGTCCTTGGCTTTGCAGCTGGAGATGTGCTTGAAGATACAAAGTATGGTAGAGGTAAGAGTTCCTTCTTGGGATTACAACACACAACACAAAATTGCTTTGCAGCAAAATAACCTCTCCTAGCTTTAATTTCTATCCCTTCAAATCAGAAATTTCCACAACATTTAAAAAAAAATACTACTGAACAGACTTTGTTACATCTGCACTTAATTATATTTTTAAAGCTGAAGGATTCAGTCCTTGATTCCTCTGTTAGAGATACAGAAGGTCTGCTTTTAATTTCTTTGTTGCATCTAGTGCCTTGCAGACATGAATCATATCCCTCACCACTTGCCACATAATTGTAAGGGGATACAGCACATCCTCATCCATCTTTGTTGCATGATGCATACATAACCTGTAGTGTGCACATGCAAGGAAAATCATGTCATTCTGCATCAAAGAGTTGATTAATTGCTTTAAATTCAAAAAAAATCCACTTCTTTTGCTCTTTAGTTATTAGTTTATCCACTCTAAAGAGATAAAAGCAGTCCTTTAGAATGACTGTAAGTATCAGAAACAAAGGAAGAACTGGTTGTTTTCCCTGCTTTGTTGCTCATTAAAGGATACCTATTGATCCACTGAAATTAAATTGTGATAACTGGTAGCTGTGATCTACAAAATGTCTAACCCTTAAAGCACTGAGGTCCTTACACACATAACATATGGTGGGGAAGGAGTGCACAGGTTGTATCTCCACAGTGATACCTGAATCTGGCCTGGGGGGATCAAGGAGGCTTGAAAAGCTTCACTTAATTCAGGTTACACATAGATCTCAGCTGCCCTCACTGCAAGAGGTACTGATATTTTTTGTTGATGAAGCCATGGCCACTTCACTGTGCTGTCGTGTTACTGAAAGGACAGACAGCACACGTGGGAGTGCTAAAGCATGGCTGGCAGCCCTTCTAGGACAGTCTGCAATCCCATATCTGCTCATCATGACCACCCAAGGAGGCTGCAGGGTCGCTGCCAGGCTCACACTCTTCCTTCTCTGACATCTTGGACCACCAGCCCTTTTCTCACTATGACACATTCTCAAGGGGAGTCAGAGCCTTGACCACAGTCCAACATCTCTCTGGGGAGAGATGCAGGCAGTGGATTTAAAACTCTCAAAAGCACTGTGACTACTTTTTCTTTTTCTGGTTTTTTTTTTTTTTTTTTTTGGATTAGCCTCTTCTGAGTTTTAGAGCAAAAGTATTGGACTGGGACCAGGTAATGAGACCCCAGGTAATGAGAGCCCCTGACCTGGCCTGGAGCATGCAGGTGCTCCCAGTAGCCCCTAGGCAGCATAAGCTCATGCTTTCCCATTTCCAGTATTTTTTTCTTGTGATAAAACAGCTTTTGGACACCTAACCAATACACAAGTGAAGAATACACAAGTGTAACATTGTTTCAGACAACAGATTTGCTTTGTAAAATTCTGAAGAAAAGTGGGATGTTTTCTTCTTTGGAATAATATCATGTCTTTTATTTAAACTACGCCCAAGTAAAGAAACTACTGTAACAGGAAGATGAAAACTTCAGGGACAGAGACTTGTTATTCATTCTGATACCTTATCGTAAATAATTAACATATTTTAATGGTTTAAAAGGAATGCAGAAGCATCAGTTTTCATTCATGTGTAATAATAAAGGAGGAGGAGGATGAGTGAGCTGACAGGAGAATATGAGATAGTATGAATTAAAGTTAATAAATAATGCCTACAGTATTAGTCATCAGTTTTGCCTTGCACATCTCAACATCCCCTATGCTGCACACTGCAGTCTTACAAACATTTTGAAACCAGCTTGTTTTGGGTGGAAAAAAAATCACAAAGTGCATTTAAGTAGATATTCAGAAGAACTCACTTCAGATGGGAATTAAACAGAGGGAAATAAATCTAAACATTATTTTCTCTCACAGTTTCTTTATTTTTTCTATTTTTATTTAATGTGATATGATTCATAAATATTTGATGGGCTGTGACTCAGTAAATGTCATTTTCTTGGCTCTGAAGGGGATTTTCAGTGCTAATCAAAATGATATACAGTCTCTCTAGAACAAGTAAGACAAGTACTGTATATCTGAAGGCCAGATTCTAGGTCTGTCAAAATAAATCACAAAGCCTCTATTGTATTCCAGGATTAAAAGGGGCAAGTTGTTGGGGAAATCTGGGTTAAACTTTTAGCAATGCTGTTATACTAGTAAATCTTCTCTGATTTTTCTTTGGCTATTCACTTGCTGATACTGCAGAAGCAATAACTTCTGGAAACCATAAAGGTGTGTCCAACATTATGAAAAGTACTTAAAGTGACTATGGCATTTTTCATGGCTGTTTTCAAGCTTCCTCCTGCTTAAGAAACAAATTTGTGTCCTCTGACCTCACTGATGTTCTGAATGTAAACCAGGACAAGTCTTCTTCCATGTCTCCATTGCCATGCCTGGACCATACTCAAAAGATGAGAATCAACTATGACCTGAAGTGGGAGATAGACCAAAGAAATGCATGTATTTTATCAAGCCCTCTGTGATTTTTGGTGGGCTGTGCAGCACAGCAGCAGCTGGAATTGAGACAGTGCAGGCTGGTGCAGTCTGTTTCCAGAGTTTTGTGGTGAAACACTCCACCTCTCTATAGATTTTGGTAAGACAACAGAAGAGGATGCAAGGAAATGCATTTTTTACCTGTTTTGTTGCTTTATTGTGTTTACTTGTAAGTCTTATTCCCTCCCCTCCCAAGGGATGCATAAGTCCTGAAGCATGGGACAAGCAGATTACTTGAGCAACAGGCAACTGGGCAACCTTCCCAAACAGAAACTCTTGGTTTTCAGTGGAAATATTTTTGCCTCAAAGTTTTCAGTTTCCAAAATAACAAAGCACTGATGAAGCTTTTTCCCATACAACTACAATTCCCTCACTAAGACAAACAATATGAGAATTCAGTAAAAGCAGGAGAAGAATAATACTGTCAGAGATATCAGCTCCTACACACCTAAGTATGTTTTCTCTTTGGTGACTTTCTTTTGGTTTCATTCTATGAGAAATAACAGTGATTAGCAAAAAAAAAAAGATTTGTTTTCAAGCACTTTATCTGATTCCTTAAGACAAGAAGTAATCAAATGGATGATTACTACAAAATTTGTTTGATTCATGTTTCCTGGAAACTGTGGCTGATACCCTGCTATAATTGGAAATGCTGGTTCTTGCATTTGCTTTCTACAAACAGGTTCTCAAACTATTTGTCCTGTCATACTTGAAGATGTGAATTTAACACTTTCACCTTGAGTAGTTGAATCTATCTCCCTCCACTCCTTCTTACAGGAATTCTTCAACTGTGATACTACTATCTTATTGAGGAATGAAAAAGGGGAAAAAAAAAAAAAGGAGAAGGGAATCCAAGAGTACTTCTCCTTTTCAAGTACCAGAGGAAAAAAAAAAAAAGGGAAGAAAGAAAATTACTGCCTTCAACACATTTTGTAGCAGAGCCTGATAGCCTCAGTACATCTTAGATGCCACCTTGCAAAGCTGCCTGGGTTTGGGCCTGTGGGGAGCTCAGCGAGAAAGAGGCCAAATTTGGGATGTGGCTGGGATGAGGTGTGATGGTTGTTCCAGCCACCTCAGCCCTGTCAAGACGCAAGGCAGTTCTGGACATGCTCAGAGGCACTACAAATGCTGAGAGGGTTGGCTATTAAAATCACAGGTTAGAGCTATGGAACTTAAATTTTGCTGAAAATCAGTTTTAGAGACATAAAGCTTTCTGGGAGTGGCAGGGGAGGAGAAGAAAAGGAAGATTTAACCCTCATTTTCCACAGCTTTTGGTTAGCCAAAGACTCTACTATCGAATTTATTGGTTGTTTTGCTTGGCTTTATAAAACAATACCAGTTGTATTGGTACACTCCTGCCAAGTTCTTCATGAATAGGCGACGACATGAGTTGAATTGGAAAGTTTTGTATTAAAGGAAGGTGATTTTTCAAAACTAATTTCCTTGTGATCTTGTCCCAGCCACTGGGACCAGACAAAGGCCATTTCCACCCACTCTCATGCCTTTGGCAGTAGGCAAAGAGATCGGTTTTTCAAAAGAGTTTAGCAAGCTCCAGAAGCTGTTTTGTTCAGTCATTAAACTTCAGGAGAAAATTTTTATGCCTGGAAGCACAGAGACAGACAGTTGTAACTAGATTACAGAGAATGTCATTAGTATTGATTAAGTGCACAATATTTTTGAATTGCCTCTTTAGTTTTTGTACAGTGGGACCATATATAGTGCAGTTTGTGATACTGGACAGCTGGCAAAGAGAACCATCCCTCTGGCAGCCTTTGGAAGCCATTTCATGCTTCATTATCCACTGCTGTCCTAAGGATACAAAACAATCCCATATGCTTACACCACCTGGAAGTCCCCTGTGGCTGGTTTTGTTCCTTTTGAAAGTTGAACTCTGAGTTTTGGGTGGCATTAGTAGGTGATGCAGAGCACTTGCAGCCCCCTCACACAACTCTGATGATACCAGCTAAGCACTGCCTTTACTGCCAGCTTCAGTCCTGCAGCACAGAGAATGAGTCCTTTCACCACCTTGGCTCCTCACACAAGGTAGAAGAATGAAAACAAGAGAAGAAGCCCTAAAATCCCATCTCTTATGAGAAGGATATGTTAGTGCAAGCCAAGTGGAATGCTGCTATGGTCTACCCTGCCAGTGGAGACCTCTCAATCCAGGCAGAGGGTGTGTTCAGTGAATCCTGGGGCAAGGCACGACAGAGGCAGGACGAATTTAAAAAACAGCACAGAAACCCTGGACTGCCTTGAAACCTATAAGGCAAGGCAAGGAGACCAAAGCCCCAGTGAGGAGAGAGGCAAGATGGGTATGCAGAATGAACACAAAACTTCTCCAAAGATGGAAACCAGTTATGTAACAAAGGAAACAACTGGTGTGGGGGTATGGGCTGGGGTGGAAGAGAAATACAAGATGTAAATGACTGATGATAACCTCTGAACTAAGAGAGGTTTGGATCAAATCATCAGAAGTGTTACTTGGAAGGGATCACAGTAGTCAGTAGCATACATGAACTAATATCAGCAGAGAGGTTGATTTCACATGAAGAGTATAAAAGTACCCCTAAGTATGGCCATGAAAGACGTGTTAATTACCCTATAGCTGAAAAAAGGTAATGGTGTGAGGGGCAGCTATGAAACAGAAATGATGTTGTGCATTCATACCCCAGCATACTTTATGCATTGGCTTTATTGCACTCCTATGTGCAAGACAGTCCTGTTATCAGGATCATCCATCCCCTCACTTGTGTGTCAGAGCATGTAGGATTTTTATTTCTGTCAAGGCCAAAGCCATGGTTGAAGGGTGTGCTGTGCTATTAAAAGGAATTATATGAGGAGAATGAAAGAACAGACAAGCTGAAGCTAATGCATATCGGACAGAGAAGCACTGTAAAGAGCCGTGTGTGAGTTGCTCATTGTATCAGAGGTAGCAGTTCAAGAGAAGGGGGATTTATCCCTAACTTGCAAGTAAATCATAGTGTTTAGTGAAGAGAGAGATATTCAACTTTTACTGTTGTGCCCTTCTGCTGCTGGATGGGAATCATCAGGAGGAAAAAGGAAATTATGTTTAATGAAGTTGTGCAGTTCTTTCAAGCAGTTACTGGTCACAGGAAAACAAAGAAGGACTTACAGGAGACTGGAAACATTGTCCTGGTGAGTAACCAGGAATGGGTGAAAATTACAGGATGTGAGGACCCACTCAGGACAAGGGAAAGAGCAGCAAAACCTTCATTCAACTGAGCACCTTCACCTCAGCTCTGTGACAGCAGAGCAAGCAGCTTCTTCAGTGGCATATGAGGACACTATAATTACTGCTTTTTGAAGAGATACTGAAACAAAATTTCTAATTCAGACCTGTTTCCATACTGTGTACTCAAGCCTGAAGGTATTCTTTAGTTTGATTACATAAATTGTTTTGTAAAACAGAACATGAGAAGTGGTATACAAAAGACTGACAGAAGAGAGTATGAATGATCATGTTGTTTTGATGGATTAAAGGAAAAGGAAAGTTTATTTTGGATAACACTTTGAGAAGAGCTATCACTCAATTTCAGGAAATAAGGTAAAATGTGACTGCATCTTATTTCAGTATTCTTTTACAAAACAGTCAAAAGATTACAGACTTAATACAGATCCCAATAAAATGATTTCTATGATTCCCATTCTTATCCAAACGCTTAGGAGAAGTCCTCAGGTCAGCACTATGGAGTGTGGTGGAGGAACATATGTTATTGTGCCAAAGATTATTTTCAGATCACATGTAGTAATTTTGCCTTGTGAATTGTTCTAAACTCGGAAGAAATACTCATATGAGTTGCTAAAAGTCTATTAGAGAATACTAAATCTTCTTACAGATGCTTTATTTTAATAAAAATACTTAAGGGGAGACCAGAAATATCAAGAATTCATTTCCCTGGGTGCTCCTCTTCAGTAGTCATGTTCATATCAAGCTTGGAATTGTAAGCACTTCTTACAATTTCAGTTCTGGAATTAGGATGCTGAAAGCTTTTAGCTCCAGCACTTTTAAAAACAGAATCTTAAGGAGTGGAGGAGTTGATAAAAATAACTTTTTGGGCTGTCCCAAACCTCCCCCAGGAGGGAATGATTGTAGGAAAGGTCTGGGTCCATTTTTAGATGAATCATAAATTATACACTCTATCTAATAGTTAAAGAGGGAGAAATGCAGAAAAATGTAGCCTTTTGACCCTTCCTTCCCCAAACAGCTAAAGTTCTCAAGAAAACATGAACTATTATAAATATTAGTCACTCCCCTTAGAGATTAATTTGCTGCTTGAAATCCTGTTACAGAACTTGCTCTTTGTGCATGGAAGAAAGTACATGCTACTTTGAGATCAGAACTTAGGGGAACATATTCATTGGTATGGAAGGCAGTCCTTGTTATAGATGATTGCACTCAGAGGTAGGAGAGACAGCTTAACTTTTAATTTGGATGTTGACCCAAGAGTTGGAGTGGCAAGTTAATACCAGTAATGAAGTGCAATGAAAGAATAAATTCTCTTACAACCTCATGTTTTTATTCTGAATTCATAAAAGGAACTTGGTGGGAAAGAAGTGGAGGAGGAGAATATCAGTTGTGATGTAGAAGTATTTTAAATCAGATTGAACCATGCAGCACAGTATATACTTACAGCTGAGAAAAAGCCTCAAGTCAGAATTAATGTTGCTCTTAATGCCTGTTCTCACATTTAGGTAAAAATCCAGGAGAAAATTCCCATCAGGGAGGTGAGGGGCCAAGTTCTGGGATGAGGTCCCTGATCCCTTGATTGTGATGCTGGCAGTTGGCAATGTGCCCCAGGCATGCCCAGGCATCTGGGAAAAGATTTCCCCTGTGCGGGTGGCACTGGCACAAGGGCAGCAGTCTGAACCATTCACATTTCGGAGGACATTTCTCAGAGCACTTGAACTGGCAACATTTAAGCTGTCTTTTTATGAACTACTGATCTTACTAGTAGGAAGTGACTTGTCCTGACGCAGGTCGGGTAGGGTTTCTTAAAACAAAGGTAGCCATGTAACACATGCCAGATGTCAGACCATAAACATGCACACATATCATCACATAATTTTATAGCTTACAAATATATGTTCCTCCATAACATTCTGCATTTCTTCATTCAGACACTGCATATGCTTCCACCCACTGCATATTCCATCCGTACCTTTACCTAACTGACTTGTCTCTATATAATCTTGTATTCAGTATCAGAATTAGTGCTACAGTAGTGAAATGGGCTGTGCCTTTGTTCTTAGCATCATAGTAAAGTCTTTCCTTCTCATGAACATAAAAATTGAATTACCTCCTTTTTAGTTCTGTTTTGTCCTGCTCCTCTGACAAGTTACAGGTATGACAGAGTGTTGTTACGTGACACTTACAAACACTCAGATGCTTGTTTTCTCAGTGAACTGACGCCCCCAAAAGCACAGCAAGTCACTTCATTAACTGAGGTCTCAAATTTCTTGGAAACAGTAAGGTCAGACACGTTTCAAGGAAATGGATTCTGTCATCCTGCTATCAATTGACTATGTCCCATATAGTTGAAGATATTTTAAGTATTCTTGGAAAGAAACTGTTGGGAAAAATATTTAATAAATGGAAATTCAACACAAATAAAGCAGAAAGCTACTGGCATGAATTTATTATTGTTTGCAATAACTTTACTTGTCAAAGGAGTTGGCAAAGAATTTAAGTAATATTTATCTTTAGGAAGTTATGCATAATAAAGCCAATCCACATTTTTCGTTGCTTGGCTTTTTTTTTTTTTAATTTTGAAATGCTCAAACATAAACTTCTTATAATATTTAGATTTAACTTTATGTTGCTGAGACTGAGATGCAGCTTGATATAGCAAAAGAGGTAGCCAAACATGAACTTAAATGTATTTATTGTAAATACTTGGATTTTAAACATTTTTGAAGCTGAAAATGATTATTCATGTCTTTGCTTTTCACTAAAAATGATGACTATAAAGGCCTTTAGATTCAATGGTGGGAAGAAACGAACCCATTATTTTGCTTATCCTTTTCTGTAGATTCCAGGGGACAATCTTTATATTCATTCTTTTATGGAAACGTAGGTCTTTTAGGTATTAAAATACCAGATGCACAGATAGCAAGAATTTCTGAATACATTTGCTCTAATCCTAAGAATGATCCATAAGGGGGTGGAAACCAGTACTTAAAGGTTTCAGGGGAAATATCCAGGAACCTCTTTTAGCTGATGAATAACAGCATATGGATTAGAAATCTCTTCAGAAACTATTCCATTCCAATGGGTCTAACTTGCAGGGGCAGACATGGACACAAGACACAGGCAAAAGGAATGGGGTTTACTTCGTACCTCACCACCAGCAATGAAACACTCAAATCTGAACCCAAAAATAGACTTTAATTCTCGGTTTCAGGTGTTCAAAGTAGAGAGCTGACATCAGGTACATTGGTAATACAAATAATGTTCTTAAATTATCTTAATTGAGGAGGTTTATATTATTCAGCCCATTCTTATATGGTATGTCTCTCCTTTCAGTCAGGCACAACTGGAGACCAGCATCTGGACGGCCAGCTGGAGGAGAGTGGTGTGCTGGATGGAACAAACAGGGGTTTGTGCTGTCTACACGACTGCGTTGTTTGGGGAACATCCCTGTAGCTGTTCTTGCTTTAATACATTTAGTATTTAGGCAAACTCATAAAATTCAAATTATCTAACAAAAAACCTGTTTTTAAAAAATTTAATACATTCTAACAGACCAGTTTAAATAAAAGAGATGATTTTGCTGGCAGAATTAAATTCATTCATCAGAATTGCAGATAAGGAGGGTGGTGAGGAAAGATCATTACAGCAAAAGGCACAGGACATATTTTCACTCATTAGTTTATTCAAAATTATCAACTAGGACATAAACAATTAGTCATGAAGTAGTGTTACAAAATGTTAACAAGCCTACCCAAGCACTATCAGATTAATAAATGGTTTGTGGTGTCCTCTGACCAAACCCCTGCAGCAAGGTGAAGCACTGAGTTACTGTGTACACTACACTCTACACATGGTAGAAGTAACAATAAAAAAAAAACACATCACGTAGCAAAATCAGAGGCACCATAGCCTAAAAACGCAGTGCGGAGCTGAACCACACTCTGAGCATTCACCTCAGCCCTTTAGACTAGTGGTTAAGGGTCACATCTGCCAGGGTTCACTTGAGCCACCAGCCCTTGAGGTTGTCCATGCCAAATGTCAGTGGAGAAGGTTATTAAAGTAAATAAAAGGGACTCCACAGAATATGAGAAAGCAGCCAAACTAATTTAGATTTTCCAGTGATTGAAAGCTTAGAATCATCAGAGCATAAAAATGCTAGGAAGCCAATTTTCATTTTCTTTGTCTGGTCTGACGTAGAAACAAGTACAAATCTGTACTAAACATACTAGTGATATTTTTTTTTCTCTGCAGACTTGTCTGCAGCAGTTTTCAGAGGCTTTTCACGCTAGATATGCTGACAGACACACCACTTTCTCTGGTAAAGAGAGATAAGATTGTCCACTCCCTTTGCCCACCCTTTCAAAGGAATGTCTTCACCATCCTCTGTTCACCACATAGACAGCCTGGAACCAGACACCTGGCATGAGATAACTTATTCTATAATTCTCCTAGTCTACATATCTGCTTTCTTCAGGGCTCTCAATCTGTTTTGAAGAAGAATTAAATAATATATTCTGACAAATCTGAAACATACTCGGGTCTGATGACAAGAATAATGTTTTTCCCAGTTCTGTCAAAAGACAGCAAATTCAAGTCCCAGAGACAGGATTAATAGCTGTTCCTAAGCACAGAGCAGAAATTTGATTTATCTAAAAACCTATTGGCCAGCTGGCCCATCCATTGCCCCTCTCTCTGCCTGCCATTCCTAACAGACAGAATGCTTTGGCTTTTTCCTCACCAGTCCAGACAAAACTCTCTGAGGCTGCAGGACTGCATGCTCTGCTGAGCACAGAGGAAGGGGCTTGGAGTCAGAACATAGCCACTGGCAACTGATGACACTGGAAATAGCATTGTGACACAGCACTATATGTGCCTGCACATGCATACCCTGTTTGAGCAACATCTGCCTAGAAATGGAGTATAAAGGGGAAAATGCATTGGAAGTCTAGACACATACGTATTTGTCTGGCTTCAAATTTTTGTGAGTTTATTAGCACAGGGTTGAAAAAAATTTTCCACTACAAATTGCCTACAATAAAACAAAAGTTTTTTAAAATGTCAAATCATTTCTCTTTGACTTACTCTTTCAGGGGCTGAATTCAAACCTTTTTTTTCCATATGGAAGGAGAAAGGGAAATGGAGGTTAGGGGATGCTCCAGACATTGTCGCTGGCAGTGAGGCCTGGCAGGATACATCCCAGACATCCTGGCCCCAGCACAGCCAACAGAGCATCCTTGTCCAGAGTATTAGATGCAAAATGCTTTATTAGAGTGGTGAGAAACTAATGGCCTGAGCACCAAAAGCACTGCTCCACTTCAGCCCATGACTTTGCATATGGTGGGAGCCCATGCTTACAATTCCCACACTTACATCTGTGCACTGGCATGTACAACTGAAGGCACCACCAGAGTCACCAAATTTAGACCCCGAAACTGCAGATAAATGTGTTATGTTAAAGGTCACTGACAAGCTACTCAATTCCAGCAGCCAGCAAAAAATACCCAAAGTACTCATAGAGAATATGTGGAATATTTCAACCCTACTCCAGGTCTCAAAATTTTTATCAGTTCACAAAGAAGTCCACAAAATCTTGGACTTGTACAGTGGAATGTGCCCTATTAGAGCTGTGCTACTGGCCATATTCTATATGATGAGCTACAGGGAAAGAAGTGGAAACAAATCCCAAATTCAGTAATCCTAGTATTTTGTACCTGGCAAATTCTAAGAAATTTAGAACTAACTTGACAACTCCTTTAAGCATGCTAAATAAATAAAAGCAGCACAGGTTGTAAGGTATCTCAGCAACATCATTACAAAGAGGAATATATCTTTTCCACTACTGACAGAAATAGCCCCACTATTTTTACATCTCTGAATGGTGGAATCCCTCTTCCTCCCCCTCTCTGAAGAAATGTGTAAAGAGAGTTTCTTACAAAACTCAGAGGGATAATCTCTGCCTATCTTCTTGCCTGCAGTGCTCTCACCCACACTTATCTTGAAATGAGAGATGAAATTTTACCCCCCTACCAACAGTATCAGGACAGTTTTAGGTACTACTAGCTGGAAAACAAATGAACAAACAAACAGCAAACCTCTTTGTGTTGAGTCATTGATTTAACAGATTTCATTTGCAAGTAGTTCTGTATTTTGAGATAAATTACTAGTGTCAACACAGGTGTGCAAATAAACTAGTCACCCTACCTGTGTATACATGATGAGAATCAAAGTTAAGAGAGTAATTTATATAGTTTTCTTTGTTTTCTTCCATTCAACTAATATCTAAGATACAAATGCAAAAAGTTCACTATACATTCACTTAAAATCAATTAGTTCTTTGTTCCTGTTCTACATGTTGTTATACTCATTAATACGTTACAAAGGACAACATAATAGGTGTCTAGACATTTGCATTTTGCTTGTCATGCTACCTGTGACACAGTTATTGTGCTGAGATTCCTTTCCTCCTAATTGTTCATTGTAGCAGCTCTGGGGGTTATAACAGAAAAACAAACTGTGTCCAATTATTAGTGCATCAGAATTAATGTTCCAGATTAAAGTAAACGTTTCATGCCTCAGATATCATTTACAATTCTCCCTAAGAGAGACGTACGGAAAGGACTGTCTGTTTGGATGCTTTTTCAATTCACTCTGAAAATAACAATGAAACTTCACCTGGGAAACAACCGAAACTGCTGATGAGCTCACATGGGCACGTGGTTGATTTCGTATTAAAGTGGCTGCTGATACAGATTTAGAAACACAATGAACTTAACTCACGTTTAGGAAACTTGCCCGAAGTTTAGTCTGGCCCAGATTAGAAGAGAGCTTTCTTACTGTGAACATTTTCTTTTTTTTTAAATAGTGAAGAATTCTCTTTCTCTAATGAAGTTGGGATAATGAGCAGGAAGCTGTGGAAGAAGCAAGTGGAAGAAGCAAGGTAAAAAAGAAGGAACTAACAAAAAGAATTCATACAGGTCTCTTGCCTTTCAGACAGGACAGTGAGAGAAAATGCTTGCATTTAACATGTAAAATTCTGCACATTTCTTTTTTGTGAGGGCACAAAAAAACCCTTGACATAAGCTGGGCTCTGAATAGTGGCAGAACATGAGAAGCACTAGGCAATCAAGCCAATATTTGTCACTGTCTGCTTTAATTTCAGTGAGGTAAAAGTCCACTTGTTTACTGGAATGACCAAAAAATGTGTAAAACCTGTATTATATTGTGTTAATGGCATATTTAATGCTTTATACATAGCCTCCTGCAATAATCCTGTTTTGAAAGAATCAAAATATTTAATTTTAAAATAGACTCCAGAACATATTCTTCAAAGCTATTAATGTGTTATGAACAGCATGGCATAAAAAATAAAAGAGTCAACAATGAATTTTATTTTAATACTTGTTTTTTTCCTTTAGGGCATAACTCATATTTTTATATTGTGAGCCTGGTCCAACATGTCACTGTCTCTTAATTACTTTACAAGTAAGTAACAGAGGTGGACAGAGCACATAGTTTTATTTGGGAAAGAAACTAAATCATCAGTCTCCAGAAAGAAACAAAAAAATAGAAACTACAATCAAAAATTGTAGCAGCAGGATTCTGAGAGGGTGAAAATTGAACTTACTGGCATGCTCCCACACTTTTTGACTTCCTAAAGAACAAATAAACCAGAATCCAAATGTTCAACTCTTGATCCCAGTCAGTGTTTCTTCCACTTCAGACTATGTTCTTATCCTGTATGTGTACATTTGAGGTGTTTAGATAGCATGAGCTACATCTCATGTGATCATTACAGAACTCCCTGTATGCCATGTGGGAAAAAGCAGTTATTTTGCAGTAACATCAGCTGAAACAATCCATCACCGAAGCAAACCAATAGAAAATACTTAGAACTGAAAGATTTGACCACTCAGAGCAGGCTCCAAGAAAGCTACCAGGCCCTTGAAAAACCTCCCATGTGGAGCAATGTGGTGGTGCCTTCCCTCAGAAGGACCCCGCCTGTTGCTCAGGCACTGGCTGTACAGTGGCTGAGTGACACGAGATCCGAGGATGCTCAGAAACAGGAGTTGGAGGTCTAAAAACACCCCTTAGACATCCCCTGGGGTGGAGAGAAGCACAAACCCAGCCTCCCTTTCCAGAGAGTACTTCACAGTTCGACAGTTCATTGGTTGGTTATTAAGTCTCTCTCGATTAATCTTTAATAATTGGTTGTCCTTACTGTGCCCCACCCTGTAAGCCCCGCGTTATTGGATGTTAGTGTTTTCCACACCCTGTTTTTTGTGCCTTAAAAGTTCATGTTTGGTGCGTGATTGGGGGAATTTCTGGTCTCCCTTGGACTGTAATGAACCATCTGCACCCCCGCCAGAAGTGTCCCTCTCCTTTTCTCCGTGCTCCGGATCGCCATGCGCTCAGCGAGCTGCGATCTGCACCTGCAGAGGGCAGGCTGCCCAGCCTGGGGCAGGTATCCATTGGGATACCTGCTTGCAGCGGGAGAGCTTCTGGCGAGCCCACATTTTGGGCCACTGGTTCCCGCGCGAGGGCTCGGTCCTGGCTGTGATCGGATCGCTCAGAGCCTCTGAATAAGCGGCGCTCCCGGCCCCGAGGCTCCATCGAGCTGTCCCAAGGCAGGGCTGAGGGAGTTGCGACGCCGCAGAGCCAAGTACAGATATCCTAACAGGCTTGCAAGCACTCTGAAGATGTGATTGTCCTATTGCCCATCCCAGGAACTGTGTGTATGTCTCTTTGCTGTACTGTACTGTTTTGATCTCTTTCACTGCTCTGTAAACTTCAACATCCTGACCTACATCCCAAAATTAGGTAACTCAGGAAACTCTGTCTCACATAATGGGGAAGCAATGGGTGATAGTCCCAGTCTGGTCAAAAGAATGAATTTAGATACTTACATAGGTTGTAGAGAAGCAGGTTTACATTCTCCCACTACCCTAGTGGATGTGCAGTAGCATCCTGATGAAAACTTTATATTATCCCCTATTGTGGCAGAATTAGGTTCCTTCAGTTTTTCTTGTTGCATTTCCTACCTGTTCTGTCTAAAAAAGGAATTTGAATAGACCCAAAGTTTAAAAGAATCACTATATCACATTTGTAAAGGCATTAATTTAAAGAGAAAACTAGCTGGAGTTGAATTCATAGCAAGAGGAGATATTAATAGTGGCTTGCAGTCAGGCATCCCATAGCCTGGAGGCCTGGCTAGCCCTCCTGCAGAAGGATGGTCCCTCAACATCAGAGTTCTTCAGTTCCTAGGTCTCTGGACAGAAGGAGTGTTTGGAAGAGATAAAAATGTCATTTATGCAGAAAACACTGAACTATCCTGCTGTAAACACTGATGCTGAGAAGTTCACAAATACCCACCAGCTACAATGTGTAGGAGCAGTGGAATTTGTCAGCCCTCCCTGTAAGCCCCCGAGAGCTTGAAGGTAGTTTTGACTGAGACCATTGGATATTATCCACCATCACCTCTACATTTTTTTAGATGCAGAGCTTTTCAGAATTCTGTTCTCCACAAGATTAGCCAAGCAACAACAGCCATGAAGCCCTGTGTTGACTCCCGGGTATGTGATGGAGCTGACTGGTGGCTGTGCTCCATGCTCAGCCTAGTCAAACTGTCTGTGGTATTCATTGTATTGCACACTCATTAAAGGACCTGGCTAAGGCTGAGGGAAATAACTGGGGCTTTCTGAGTCTGCACATGGTCCATGGTGCTTCTCAAAAGCTGTAATCTTGAATGCACTTTCAAGGTACCATGATTGATGGGTGGTATTTTCAGACTCCAGCTTGGCCCTGGCCACTGTGTTGGCAGGTGGATGGTAAAGCCTTTTGCGTAGCCTATAAAGACATCTTTATCAAATGCTGCCTTGCTTAGCCTATAGGTATTTGCACGAACTGAAATCTTCTAGGGTAGGCTCCAGGACAAGAACCTGGATAAACACAGCAGTTCTCTGTCTTTAACAAGCTAGCAAACAGCAGCAGTGGAGATTATGGAACCACCTGTTGTGCCAAATACAGTGCTGAAGGTTCATGCCCAATCTTGTACTGCATTTAATGTTTCAATGAATGATTATTCACAAGGGAAACAAGAAACATTATGCTGCCCTTCACCTGACAAATACTAACATAATTCAGACATTAGTGGTACGTCTAGTTGTAACAACCTATCCAGCCAGACACACAATAGCAGAAAGCACTCTTTCTGATTGGACTTGGGAGTTCAGCCCTTTCTTGGAACAGACTCTTGAGCAACAGAAACGTTTTCTGTGTATGATGATACTCTGCATGTGTGCTGTAATTGGGATCAGTGAGGCATTCTCTTTGTAACTTTCTGTTAGACTTTGGCCTATTTTTAAATCACTAACTCAGGAAAGCTTTTGGCTCAGATTAAAACTAAAATGCAGTTTACTGCTTTACATCAGCAGGCAGGTAGACTTCCTTTCTACAATGTCAAAGTAGAACTCTCCAAGAGAGCCTTGATGACTCTCTTCAAATACAGGTGTCAGGGCTTATAGACCAGCACACAGCAGGGACCTTGCCATCAGTTTTGCAGATGCCTGGGTAACACCTTAACATTTGCCTAACTGCTAACAAAATCTAATTAAACAGAAAACAAGAAAAGATGCCCAGGCAGTGGGACTTAGTACCCAGACAACTGAACTATTCTGGCACAGATCTGGATGGAATGAAGATTACCATCATAGATGACCCCCAGATCTGTAGCTAATAGACAGTTAGTTGCAATACACACACAGTTGGGATGTAGGTACTGTGTACTGAAGTTTAGTAACACGGACTCTGAGCTGTTGGCATTGATGCTAGGCAAAAGTCCTGAGTGTGTTTTATTTATTGATATCACTGAGAAAAACAAACCCCAAAGAATTTAATTGTGCTCTGCCTAATAAGTTGTTCTTTTCTAGTCCAGATCTCATAAAGCCTAGAGCTCACTGGCCATGTAAACAGCCATGAGGGACAACCAGTGCATTTGAGGACAGTCTGAGAATGCAAAATTATCTTGGTAAATTAATGCACCGTGTCCTGAGGTGGAGGTGGGGGGAGGTAGAAAGAGACTGGGTGTGGCAGGAAGCAAAAGACCAACCAACCAAAAGTCAGATACAAAGAACTTAGCCCAAGTGCAAGACTTCCCTTGTCAAGAACAGTCCACTGTACCAGTTCAAGGTGGAGTGTAGTAGTCTAGGGAACAGTCCAGAAAAAAGGGTCTGGAATAAAACTGCAAAAATAGAGGTGAATTAATGGTGTCATGGTCTTGTGAAAAAGGTAAACAGTGGCTTTATGAACTGGAACAATTTTACTTGGCCTTAGTAAAACTCCACATTAAATTGTTAAATATTTTGTCTGTGTTAGGGAAATCCAGGGAATTTCCTTCTTCCTTGTCATTCTTCCCCTAGTTAAATCACTGTGTTGCAAGTGAAGAAAATTCAAAGAAAACCAGAAAGACTAGAACACAAAAATATCTAGAAATATGACCTACATACAGAAATTTAAAGTGTCAGCAGTATTCAGTTTAGAAATGAGAACACCAGAGGACTAAGTCTTCAGACATGGAAAAGCTAGCAGGAGGGGAAGAGTCTACTTTCCATATTGGCAATAGATGGGATCAAGTGTCCCAAACTTCCTGCAACACCAGACTGTGTTTTCTGCTGAATCTGAGGATGTGCTGAGGGGAGGAGAATGCCCATATTAACAGCAGGCTGGGCAGTGGTTGTAAGGAGGGCCATGAGGACACTCATGATGATCTCTTGAAAAATCATGGTTTATTTCCTGTGATTTCCATACATATTTCCACCTCATTGGTATATACCTGAAATCATGCTAGAACTAATACCTCTTTATTCACACTTGGGGCATCTCTCTGCTCAGTGGTGATTTCTTATCCTTTTTTTCACACTCAGCTAATTAATTGAATATTTAGTATTAACTTTTTCTAGTAGTGCATATTATGTTGCACTTTAGGTCACACACATTACAGAATCTCTGGTATATAGTGTCCATACAGTTACATCAGTTTGCTATTTGGTTCCCAAGACAGTGTACTCAGCTCTACACACTAGATTCTTCTTTAATCCTTCAGCAATCAGAATTTTTCTTCCTCATGGGAATTTCCCTCTACAGTGCTTAGAAAGTTGCCTGTGTAGATTGTGGCCCCAATCCATCAGGGATTTATCAACTGCCTTTTGACTGGTAAAAAGTGTTTTAAAATGGTGGGAACATCTTGAATATTGAAATGTGAGAAAAGCACTAGCATCTCAGTCTCTCTCTCATCCAAATGTAGAGAGCAATTGTTGACCCATAGGTCCTTTCACATTTTCTGCAAGAACTCCAGAGAAGAAATAAACATGCTGGATTGTTTGGGCACTTTGAAGATCAGGTTTCAATCTAAGTTACATAAAGAAGACAGGAAGGACTGAGAATTCCTGAGACAGAGGGAGATATTCTCCCTGTCTCTCTCTGTCTCTCTCTCTCTCTCTGTTTAACACCTCTATTCCCCCATTAGGAATGGGGAGTGGTGAACAGCTTCTTGCAGAATGAGCTGCTCAGATTTCAGGTATTCCCCAGGAAGAAACCAGTGTCCTCCTTGCTCTGGGATTTTTTTCTGCAAGTCCTACATGGGGTCTTTCTTTTTCTTACGAGACAATAACATAAAGGAAACTACCCAGAAATAGATGAGCTCTAAATAACAATGTTTACTAACCATATTGCATTTGCTCAAACTTGTTACTATTCTGACTGACTGCTGCCAATTTCCAAAACATAAACTGTTTATTTATAAATAAATAAAACTGCAGTCTGCTTTTAAATAGATTATCTGGGTGATGTAAATCTCACATGGCTCAGCCTCCAGTGCAAGAATCTCATTGTGTATCAGACACATTGACTCAATTTGCAGTTCCTCACATTTCAGTGCTCACTCTATGGCTTTTGTAAAAATTATTTTGTCAAGAGTGCTGTGTGCTGCTACAGTTTATTTCAAGTTAACACTTTGCACTGAAAAAGAGTAGAATGACTGATTTATGTCAAAACACAGACAGCAAGGCTCTCAGAATCTGCTTCTTGATCACCTCCAGACATGGTCCATGAGTTGGGCTACATCACATAATCGGTAATATGTGTAAAACCAGGACAATACTATAATTTATAGCCAAAGTGGATTTTTGGGGATAATTTTATTAGTATGATGAAGTTCTGAGACTGCAGAGCTCCCAGCAGTGTGAATATCTAAACAGAAATTTTGTGACAGAAATTTTGTAACAGAAGCCACCTAACTCCCCACGTAAACTGGTTATTTTCTCAAGCACGTAAAGGGCAGAACTGTTCTTTTTCTTATTATAGAAAAAATGGTCTTTTAAGCCATGCAGAAAAAAAGTTGAAAATTTTTGCTAAATTACTTTTGTTGCTTTATTATTTCTGGTTTTTAAAAGATCAACAAGTTTATCCACCTTTCTTTGTACTTGCATTCTGAATTTTTTTTTGTGATTCTCTAACAAAAAAGGCAGATAGCTTTTTGCACAAACCAGACATATCCCCCTGTTAAAACTGCTGCTCATTAGGTTAAAATAACAGCTTAGGGCTTCAGCTGGAGAGAAAGTGTTCTCAAAAAACACCCACAGGGCTCTGAAAACAGCATTTATTTTTACTTAGTGTGCTTGATTCTGATATTATCTTGATCAAAAAGGACAGACACAGAAAATAACAGAAAACCTTTTTAAACTATCTATCTTTTTTGCTTTAAAAGTGAGCTCAGAATAAGAAAGAGAATCATCATTGTTACATCACCAGTACTTTCTCTGATCTCTTCAACCAACAGGAGTTTCACTTGTTACTTCCTTACACCTCCCTCAATATGTCCATGAAAAATGAGCAGGTATCAATCTGTGCTCCAGGTAATGCCCTTTTCAAAACCCACAGCTGACAGCACAGAAGGCTTGATTGACATGGGAAATGCAACCCCAAGCTGGTTTCACTAAGTGCCAAATGGGACAAAGGGAGTTTTTGACAAAGCCTAAGAGGAATGGAATAGAGATGGTCAAGGTCATTTCATTTGAGTCATTGCACAATCCTCACATGGTAGCTACTTCAAATATATCCTTAATGTAACAGGAGATCAGACACCCAACACTCTGATAAACAGACCTCACCACATCCTGATTTGCATCCAGACTCTAGAGCTAAGCTCCATTCATTCCTTTTTGCTGTGGTTTCTTTATACAGTTCTTGGAGGAAAGAAAAGACTTGTTCAATTGACATGATATTTTGCAAGACAAGTCCCTAAATTACAAGAAGTTGAGCAACATTTTGGCAAAGATTTTGGCATTTTCTTTCCTTATTTCATGCATTTATCTTTGTCCAAAACAGATCTTCTCTGTGAATCTCCTGTCTGCACAAACTACTGTGTTTGCTGAAGGAGTCTTCACCTCCTCCTTGTATTCTTTCCTGAACTTTGTAGCTTTCTTTGTGGTTAGTTTTCTCTACCAGACAATGTCTTTTCCTTTTTTTTTCCCCTCCCCGATGATTTTCTTCTGTCTNNTTTTCTCAAGACTTGTCATGGCTTCTCTATCCCTCCACAGGCTTTAGTAATTTTATTATTATTATTATTATTATTATTATTCTTTTGCTTCTTAACATTTCTCCTTAGCCAGACTTTTACTAGTAAATTTCTGTGTTAATGAAAACACAACAAGCACGGACAAAGCAGTACAAACTAAAACCAGAATCTAGATTCCAGTTTCCATGTAGATTTTTTGCATTATTTGTAGTTCTGAGAGTGCAAAGGATGATTTCCATATCCACTGTCCTTTGAGAATTACATCAGTGAACAGCAATCTGAACTCAGAACTTCTGTGGGAGCAGTGCAGACAGAAGCAGGGTAGGAATATCTTACTTATCTTGATCCTGTTCAGTACAAGCTCAAATGCTTTGGGGTGAATCCATGCCACAGACAATGGGAATCATTCAGCAACACCTGAGTATAAAGAGCAGACCTACACGCTAAGAAGTCTTTTTCAGCATGTTTGGACAGAGTGAGTAATGGCCACTGTTGAAAATGAAGCTTGTGAGAAAAGAACACAATAACTTTTCCAAAGCAGCTAAGTAGCTCTCTTCCATTTCCAGCAGGAAAGAAGCAACATGCTGTTTCAAACAGAAAGTGAGCTGAAACCCTGTGCAACCAGATTTGTACACATGAGGCAGAAATCCTTGTTCTGAGAATAATGTCAAGCAAAGTACTACACTTCCATAAGAATCTAAGTGCTTGCAGATGTGCACGTCCACACACACTTTTGAACACACCTGCCTTCACTGACATATCAGGAGTCTGGGTAGCATTTTGATAATTTGGCTTGATATAAAATACACTTTGTAAAAGATTACCAGGCAAAGGAGGATTGGGTTTTGTTATATCAGACAGACACTTTAACTAACAATATTTAGTTTGATAAGATCAGGAACCTTTTATATATTCCTTATGCATACCTTTATGCAGAAGATGAGTACTGAAATATCTACTCTGCTGACTACTTGTGGTATAATGTAAAAACCTTTAATTATTTATTTCTTTGGATTCTTATTTACCTTTGAGGGATTACAGATGATACAAATATCATTCAGCCTATTTAGTATTCTCCCAAACCTTTGTGGTGACTTTTAAAAACAAGACCATGGCATGAGTAAACAATTCCAAGTGCTCTTCTTATTTCAGTTTAAAATTGAACTGAACTTGAGTATATGTGGCTAAAATATTCTTTCCTTAAAAAATATGAAAGTGCTTTTGTTGTTTGTAGATTTTTCCATGAATGTGACCCAAATGAGCATTTGGAATGATCAGTAATAGTAGTAAAATCAAAATCATGTGCTTTGATCTTACTGAAACAGTAAGGTTTACAATTTAAAAAAAAAAGAGAAAAGTGATCATGGAAACATTACAGTTTTATACCCATTTGAATCAGAAGGGAATTTCTTATTCCCGGCTTTGTCTATTTTTTACCAAAGAGTACCCTATTAGCATCATATAAATACTCTGAAATCCCATATTTTAAAAGCTTGTAGTATAGAGCAGCTTGAACAACATGCTTTAATTAAGCCAAGTTCCTTAGCTATTTTACCGTTTATCTTCTTGAAACTCAGTGCATTCTATGCAGGGCCTATAGAGATATCACTTGGGATTTACTTAAAAAAAAAATTCCTGGCTGCACATGCTGCACAACATCTCACAACAAGGAGCTCAAGACATACGGCTTACACCCTGAAGAGTCAAAAGCCCAGGCACTAGTAGTGATGAAAGTGGATGACTGTGGTAGCCAGTGATCTGCATGGTTTCTGGATAACCAGACTTTCTGCCCCATCCTGTCATTGT
>VXAC01001511.1:0-160028 GCA_013399225.1 Rhipidura dahli
AGGTGTGTTTTCCCTCAGTTGAGGACCTTGAAAAATTCCCCTACTCACGGTCCCCTAAGAAGGCCCGGGTCCTCGGGCCGCACACTTCGGCCGCCCTCCGAGGCTGACGCCGCCGTTGCAGGGTATATAGCTGGGTTAAGAGGAGACAAGGTGATGTGGCATTGCTGAAACTTTAGCAGACCCTCGCTNTGGCATTGCTGAAACTTTAGCAGACCCTCGCTCCTCCTCCCTCCCTCCCCGACTCGCCACAACTCCTCGTCCGTCGCCGAAGGCTGCCCGGACGCCACCTTCGAATGGAAAAGTTAAAGGCTTCATCGCATAGTCTCGTAATACTTCTGGAGGGGCGGCGAACCGGGTCCACCGGCCGGTCGGCGAGGGGGTTCAGCGTAATACGAGTGGACCGCCTAAAACACACAAATGACAACAGATGCTTAGAGCTGTACCAGAACTCGGCACCCGAGCAACAACAACTGGTTCTGTCCACCGGTCACCGCTTACCTTATTTGATCTTGACTGCTGATATCCAGATTTACTTCCTAAAAATACAGGCAAAGAACAGCGCTGTAACATAGCCGTAGTTGCTTCATCTGAGGTGTGGCTCAGGTGGCTAAGCAAAGCTAAAGGCTACCTGTCAAGTCTTCTTCCTACTCCACCTACCCGTCTATTCCACAGGGCAGAGGAGTTCCAGGCTAAACACAAACTCAAATAACACATTATGCTGCAAACAGCGTGACACAAGGGTGTTAAAAAAGCTCTCGGGGAGAAGAATGATGGCAATGACCAAGAGGATGCCAAAAGAGACGACCGATATCATGGCAACGGTGGACAGAGGAGGCTCTAAGGACCAGAAGACAAGACCGTAACAGTAGCCTGTTATAAGAACTATCAGTCACAATGATCAAGATGGATGCAAGACAATGCTGTGTTCAGAATGCTCCCCATATCCTTACACTCTTGTAAGGCCCAGGACATTACAACTCACGGCTGGAAAGGATGGATGGCAATACGGCCAGGAACAAGGCCTCAAAAGACATCTGACTCGACATTTTCGAGATACGATTCCAAGATACGGCCGAGCCCACCGGTAAAAGAGCAAACGATATCGGCGTCATGCCGAGAAGCACAAACGTTCGAGAACCTAGAGATGACAAACGATGCTTGTGACGGGTCCTCGAGGGGAAAAAGCAGAGACAGTTGATCCAAGGGATCCTAAAGGCACGCTAGACAACGCAACACGCTAGACGACACAAAACAGACTGGAACTTCATTGCTTCCCGAAACAGAAATAAATTCGAGCTGCAGAAAAGTCAACTGCCACATTTAGAAACCCTTCAGCAAAGCCGTTGGAAAAACAAAGGTAATGTGTGGTGACCCGGAGCTTCAGAGGACTGAGGTAAACATGGAGAACAAGCAGACAGTGAACAGCTTCCACTGCTTCTCACTCCAGCCCCTACTGCGAGTGCAGCTTTCCTAGAATTTCATGTCCCGTGTGTCCCTTGCAAGCTCAACGGGTGAACAAAGAGGTACTCCAGGATTTACTTCTTTGTACTTTGGGCAGCACAGACCCCCCCAAGAGGAACTGGAATCCAAAGGCGGATTCTAAAGTAGTCTTTCCTCCCAATTGCCGCTCTTTCCATGCTTTCTCCTTCCAGTAGGATTCAGGTGCTATTCCCCAGAGGCAAGAAAACTGCCTTTCAGTTCAATACAAAACCTGCCTGAAAAAATCGGCCACCGGGAGCCAGCGGCAATTCCTTAGTGTTTCTGCTCACAGGTATTTTCCTTCTGCTTTTCTTCACAGGGGCTTTTCTGCCAAGGTCATTCCTGTATGATTTTATCTTGAAAAATTTATTTTGGTACAGACTCACTGGTGTTTAACCTCGTAAAAATCGTATGGCAAGACTTAACATTAACCCAGAAGTTCCAATGCACCACTGCACAACTGGGATTCCGGCTACTGTACGAGCTGTGAGAAGCAGTGAACAAACCACGACCTTACAGACAAATCAGCGGCACTTGTGCAGCCAACAGCAGCAGCACCGCACAGCGTCGAGGAGTACTCGTAAGGAGCCGCGCAGCGCGGCCGGGACAAGAGCCGACCCCGCCGCTGCCGGATGCCGCCCGCGCGCCTCCCGCCCGCCCCCGTCGCCGCGGACCCCACACCGGGAAACTCCGCGGGAAATCGCGCTGAGAGCGCGGGATCGGTATCGGCGTCGGGTTCTAGCAGCCGAAAAGACGCCTTTCCGAGGCGCGTGCTCCTTCCGGAGTACCGCACGAAAGATGTCGGGTTGACGCGGGTGGGTGGGTGTGGGTGTGTGTGTGGGTGTGTTTGCTGAGCGAAAGTCAAGTGATGCTAGACGTCACGTGCATGTGCTTTTCTGCAGGGACAGAAAAGCCGCAGCGGAGGGACCTCGCTGTTCAGGAAGGCGTCTATGCGGCCGCCTGAACCTGCCCCCGACTCCGACCCCGCGCGTTCAGCGCGATTTTCTGCGGTGTTTCCCGGTGTGGGGACACGGGTAGTGGGGTCAGCGGCGCCGGGGGCGGGCGGGAGGCACGCTGGCAGCGACGGGGCCGGCTCCGTCCCGGCCGCGCCGCGCCTGCCGTGTACCCCGCCGTGGGAAATCCGAGGCACGTCAGCGGGGCGTGGGTTTATGGCAGGTTGCAGCTTTAAGCACTCAGGGCTCAGATGGCCAGTGCCCCCCCTTGAAATCCTCGTACCTCCTATTACGTAGGACAAGCATCCCACCTCTGACCCTCACAAACTCCTCTGGGATTTTAAACAGTTGGGAAATATCAAAACCGAGCAATATGCAATAGCAGCATGATACTCATGTCATTTCTTCTGGAGGGTGGAGGTGGCTTTTCCATCTGAGGATGTTGCTGTGGAGGAGAGCTGGCCACCGGGCTCCGTGGGGGACTGGAGGATCCAGGCATGAGCCCAGCAGAGGCTTTCTTTGTGTCACATGGATGTTTTTCAGCAGTAAGAAGTGGGGCAGTTTCAACCCCAGGGGAGCTTGGGCCTCCTGCTGCTACGTTCAGAGCTAATGGCAACTTCACGGAAGCTTTGGCAGTGGCTGGGGAATGGCTGGGCAAGGTACATGCCAGGAGGAGACAGCAACCGCCCTTCCTGAGGGCTATCCAGCAGCAGCAGTGCCCCATTCCTGCTCCATTTCTGATCATCAAAATGAAAAACTCAAAAGAGAGAAAAGGGTGCATTGAAAGCCTTTCCACAGGCTTTATTTATAAATCATAAGCCCCCGTACTAAATAAGTTCTGAACACCTTTTGGTGACCTCATCAGCACAGCTGCGGAGCCACCGGTCCTTGTCACCACGACAGGCACCTTGGTTGGGCTATAGATGCCATGGAGACATCCCTGTCTCCTCCGATTCTTCACGTGCAACTTCTGGATAGTTATGTTGTGGAAGAACAAAAAAGAGAAAAACGAAAACAAACAAACAAACTACTAAAAAAGGAGAGGGTGTCTTCCCCCGCATGCTGTGCTCCTACCTGGCTGCAGCTCCCACGGGAATCTGTCATGTGCTGATGTTAAGACTAAAGGACTAAAAGCTGCGTCTTCGTGACTGAAGAGGATAAGAAAGCAGTGGGAGTCAAAGGAACATCACATCTCCCACAGCCCCAGCAGCCTCTGCTTGGCTCGGCTGGCAGAGGTGGAGTGGGGAGCTGCTCTGAGCACCGGAGGCAGCTTTACTCAGCAGAGGAGGCTCCTATGCCTGAGATTTTCTTTGCTTGCGTCTTTCTAAAGGCTATTTAATGGTTTAATGGGATGTTTCATTGACTCACGACCTGTAAAATCACATTGTAGCACATCATCCTGAAAACAGCTGCACCCTGTGAATGCTTGGGACTATTTAAAAATGCAAATAGCAGTGGGAAACTCAAGGTGACCCCTTTTTTTCTGTCAGGATGCACATGCGCACTTCTTCTGCCTTTCCTGCTGTGCCAGAGAGGGCTTTGTGCTACACCTGGCACCAGCACCACAGTAGCGCCTTTGGGTCCTGCAGTGACACTGTCTGCTGCCAGGTGTGCTCGAGAAGCTGCTTTTGGGCAGCAAAAGATGTTTGTGCAGGAGCTTTGCAGAAGGCAGGGCAGAGAAGAAGAGTGCGTCCTGGTGGCTGCTGCTCATGTAACACCCCTTGACAACAGCAGACTCGAGGACCCTGGCTTCTTTGAGATCTCATTCAAGTTCTCACCATGTTTGAGGACTCACAGATGCCCAAATCATATCACAGAAAATTGATAAACAGTGAGGAAAAAACCCAAACAGGAATATCCTAATGTAGCACTTGACCTCGCTTCTGTCACTCCAAACTCCTGGCAGAGGCATCAGAAGGAGTTTGAGCCGACCGTGCATCATCCTCCCTGCTCCAGCCCATCCTCTGCAGCACAGCCAGCTATGGCAGAGTCACAAACAGTGGAATACATCTTGATCCCTCCCAAAATATAAGCCGACCCGCCGCAGGAATTCTAAGAGCAGGAGTTCGTGGGTGCAGATTACTCTGGGGCAGTGGTTGTAACTGCATCTCATTTGGCTGCACTGCTCCTCATCCAGAGGTGAGGCTGTTAAGAATCTCAGCAGCCGGTACCTTGTTGCGGGTGGAAGGCTTGATCTGGCATAGGACTGAGAGATCTCTATGTAGGTGACCAAGGTTTATTAGAGAAATTGTTAAATTCCAGTGACTTGTATACAAAGATAAGCTGCAGTGCCTTCTGAAAGGCAAAAGTGTTTCTGACCCATAGAAACTGATACAGGTTACCCAGACACCAGTGAGCACAGCAGGCTTGACGGTAAAATAATGATCACCTTGCGGTTAATCTTAGCAGAGTCACGGTTTCTTCTACCTAGTACATCCAATGGGATGTGTACACTGTGTCAGCACATAACTGCTACCTCCTGCCTGCTGCCTCTCTGTCGCTGTCTATCTCAGCAGCATCTCTTCTGTCCCCACTCCATCCCAGGAGCTCTCCCCTCCCTTGTGTGCTGCGTTTAAACATCCAGAGCAGCATCTCTCTATGGAGGGTTTCTAAATTCAACATGAGGCTGCTCTCATCTTTAACTGGGTGGGGGAATAAGAAGGTGCAGAACTCAAATCTGTTATTAGACCTTTAAACTAAAATTAAAAGGAAAGAAAACCCCAAAACAAAATCACTGTTCATTTCTCATGGAGAATTCAAACCCTTCACTGGCATGTTCCTAGGAATGTTTTTTTTTCTGCTTGCAAACAGTTAGCAATCGTGGAATTGTACCCTAGAGCACCGTGGTGTTGTCCTGCCTGTGAGGTGAGCTGTCATAGGCTTGCACGGAGCAGTGCTGCCGTCCACACAGCCAGCACGAGGCTGGCTGTCAGTCTGAGCATGGAGTGAGGGCGCAGGGACGGGGTACCCGAGGTGCAGGAGCAGACCTCGTAGCCGTTCTTTGAGCGGCTCTCGTCGTGCTGCCCCGGCCTGGAGCGCGCCCCAGTCCTGCTGCTCCCAGCCGCCTCAGGGGCGTCAGCCTGCATGTCACTGCACACCAGCCAGTCCCTGGCGATGGACTGTGGGTACCCGGGCTGCACCTCCAGCTCGCTGTCCAGCACCTTCCAGTACTCCTTGCCCTTGAAGAAGTAACTTGCACCTGCAAAGAGACCAAAACCCAAAGACAAGGTGAGCGGCCATGGGTACTGTCCCAGAGGAAGGGCGTAGGAGCACTTGGGAGCAGCAGGGGAGCATTCCCACCCCAGCTGAGCCCTGGGGAGTGGAGGCACACGAGCTATCACTGCTTGTTGTCAATATCCTTTCTCGCTGCAGAACGGATGCTCCAGAGGGTAATGCTGTGGCTGGCCAGGATCTCACACCAGCCAGGAGCCACCAGCAGTTGGAGGTGTACGGTGAGGTGTCGCCTACTGCACGCCGAGTCGTAGAGCAGACGCACCTCCCGGTACTGTGGGTGTGTAGGGTCAAGGCCCCGCAAACTCTCAGCTGGACACGCCATACACAACTCTCCTTCTTGTAACAGGGCGTGGTAAGGCTGGAGACCCCACTGTGCATTAATGAGCTGGGGTGCGTGTTGCTGACCCTGGGCTCAGAAAAATAACCTGAGCCTGACAGGGCCCTGGTAACCTTCCGCTCTCAAGGGCATGTTTTCCACTCTGAACTGGGAGGTTGTGAATTCTCTAAGTAGGCCCCACGCTCAGGAGGACTCCTGCCTATGGGCATGTCACTCTCAGTAGCTTTGGAGATTCAGCTTGAAAAGTCTCGGGAAGTGGCCTTCCCCTCTGCCCAGTTTAATTATTGCTATTACACCGTTAGGTCACCAGTAAATAAGCCCTAGAAGCGCCACTTTGTTGTGAGTGAATAGCTGGTTGTAAACATCTCCCATGACAAAATTGTTGTGATCTTTTCAGGGGGAAGAAACCGCTGAGAAATCTCTTCCTCAGAAAATAAGTCGTAACTCTGGGAAAAGATCTTTAAAAGTATTTTCTATCTGCATCCTCATATATCCAGCTAAAAATCCAGTGACAGCAAAACCAGAGAGGACCAAATCAGCCCATACTAAGAAAAAATCACTGCAAAACAGCATCAACTGTGTTCTTTTAATAAAGTGCAATAATTATCCCCCCACCCAATATTTTTGTTGCCTGTTTAAAATTAGAGAGTCTTTCAGTGAGCAGTGTGGAGAGCTCTGGCAGGAATCACACCTCCCTCTTCAGGCCATCCTATCAGGGGCTCAGCATTTGTGTTGGCAGGTGGGGTAGAGCAGGCTACAGCTCGATAGAGCACTGATTTTCTTTGCTGTGCCTTTTTAAACTGCCATGGTGACTCACCATCTGACCACCTCATGGCGTCATCTAAAGGGCTGGGTACTCCCTTCCACAGGATGGCCTCCGAAGGATAGCCGGGATCCATCCTCCGCTCATGGTCATCATAGCGCCAGTAGAGATTGTCCTTAAAGAAATAAGTCTTGTCATTGTGAGCCCAGGAAAAAGCGGCGTTGATTCCTCCCAGGGGCAGGCCAAAGTCCGAAATGGGCCGCGGGTACCCTTCCTCCACGTTGTTGTCTTTGAAGACCCAATATCTGTCTCCTGTGGAAAGGAAACAAGCACAGAATAAAATCACGTTTGTTTCACACCCTGAACCAGTATTTCCTCACAGATGAGCTGAGCTAATGTTTTGTTATCTACTGTGCCGACAAAGCCTCAGGGCTGAGCTCTGGGCATTTAAGGATGGGAATAGGAAGGGGTCAGCCCATGGGGGAACCTCTGGCTTTGCATAGTTGCTTTTCTGTGTCAGGCTGCCCATGGACATAGCCCTGCTTTGCTGCAGAAAGCACGACTGACCAGGGACGTGAGCACGCCGACAAGCGTCGGCGCAGTTGTCGCTTCTGTCTATTTGACCGAGGCATTCGATTTTCTGCCCCTTGGGTTTCTGCCTGATATCCAAAGAAACAAAGTTACAGGCAGCTTTTGTGGGCAAACTGGGCACTTTCTGCCTGGTATTTGGCTCCTGAGAAGCCGAGCGTAGTCCACTTTGGAAGAGAAATCGCTGCTTTCTAGAGCCAGATGGGCTGAGAGACCGTGGGTTCTAAGGGACAGGAGGATGCACAGGGACTGGATAGATCCCATATGAGCAGTTCACTGCTCTTCAAGGGTCTTACACGGCCTTGGCCTGACCTTGGGCAGGAGAGAACTGTTAATATGGGGGTTTTTCCCAATAAAAATGAAGCATGATGAGACTGGGCCCTGGTCTGTGTGAGAACAAGCAATTGAACCCAGATGTCTCAATTCCTTCATAATTCTCTAACCATTGGGACAGCCTTTCTTCTTTTACTACTTCTGTTTGGGAACCTGGAGTGTCCTTTTAGGCGTTGCATAGCCGATTTTAAGGGATCAGACCTTTTCCTCTTGGTTTTCTGGAATACCTGAAGAGGCCCTTAAATGCATGCCCATGTATCAGCAGCAGGACCTTAGAGGCCAAGGTAATTTGTGTTCTTTGGTTTCCATCCAGGGATCAATGAAGCAGTGCTGAAGGGAGAGGATGAGACTTATTTTATGGCTGGAAAAAAAATTCCGAGTTTACGTTGGGAGCTAGGTGGGACTAACACGCACGGAGAATGCACGACCACAGAGTGTTCTGCCTGGCAGGGACAAGATGCCAGCTGCGGCACATCTGGAATTCCAGCCTCCTCAGCAGCTGGGAGGAGCCCCTGGACCCAAGCTCCCGGTTGGTTGTCTGTTCATCCCCAGCAGGGAGAGAAGGGAGGGAAGGAAGGAAGCGAGCGAGGGCTGCTATGGTCTGAAGGCCTGACTGGGAGGGTCTGGTGTCAGGCATAAGGGGTGGCACGCTCCAGCTGGCCCCGTTCCCTCCGGGAAAGCAGAGCAGGGCAGGATGCCTGAGGCAGCTGAACACTCCCCTTCCGTATGCTGTGGGGAGATGCAGGGCTCGGTGTGCTGGTGGTGCAGGAGGACTTCAGCTGTACTTGGAAAGGCTTCTGCAAGCGTAGAGGCTTATATGAGATGTGAGCCATCTCTCTGGCCTGGCTGGGGGAACTGAAACCAAATTACTGCTCCCAGAAGTGCTTGGTTCAGCACTTCTGAAACCGATAATTGCAGCGCTTTTCAAGCAGAATGGTAGGGAGACAAAAAGCAATTTCCAAACTGGAGGAATGGAGGGCTGGGATGTGTTTAGCACTTCAAGTGCATAACCTCGGTGAAGCAAGAGTCGGTGCCTGTCAGGATCTTGGGTGACATTGAGTGCATGGGTGGCATCTAACTGGCACAGGTGGATGGTCCGTAGGGGACTCGGATATTTGTACAGAAACCAATAGATAAACTGTTCCTCCAGCTATTCTGGGAAAAAAAACCCCCACAAACTTGCAAGTTTTTTTTTTAAAAAAAGAGAGAATTATACCACTTATTTTAAGAAAAAAATACAGGAACAGAAATATAATTATTAAAACTCAAGGTCTTCAGTTTCATTTTTATCCCCTCTCTGACTTCTTTTCTCAGCAACAAATAGAAAAAAGAGAAAAGGTCAAAGGAGGAACAAAACACACGTGAGTGTGTGTAGGGGGGGTTCCTGCTTGTGTTTCATTCTTGAAAAGCTCAGATTTTAGTTACATTTCGCTGAACTTTATCTTCAGTGACGTTTCCCTCATTTTCTGGGGAACATGACCGCTACCCTTTGCTCGCCCTCTCTGCCAGCTCGTTTCTCCTGGCCCTGCTCGTGGCCAACAGGTCTCAGACCTGCCCTCAAGATGCTTATAACGTCTGGCGCTGGTGTCTCCTGTCTGGCACCACATTCTACACCTCCAGCATCATGTTTGCCCTCACCTTTGAAGAAGACAATCTTGTGGTCACTGGTTCTCTCGTAGACTGCGTCCAGGCTGTCCAGGTTGAGCGGCAAGCCCCGCCAGAAACGGTGGATCTGAGCCGGCTGGAGGGAGACCAAGTGCTTATTGCGAGTCAGTCTCCAGAAGTACTTGCCTGGAGGGACAGACTGGACATTACTGAACCACACTCAACCCACCTTTGCTGGGGGGTGAGCGCCAGGTGGGCGGCAGCATCAGGAAGCAAAGCGTGTGAGATGGGAGCCGTGATTTAGAGCCATCCTGCTATCCAGCAGCAGCTGTGACTGCTTTTTTTTATTTTGGGCAGTCATTAGAAGAAATCCTGCTTTTTTTTTTTTGGTTAAAATAATCCTCTGGACGTTGCACTGGAGTTGATATACTCCTGGCCACAGTGTGAGGCTGCGCCGCTGAGCCTGGGCAGGAGAGAGGAGCCTTTCATCTCCTCCCTCCCTCTCTGCACGGGACCTCCTGCGAGGCGGTGGGACCGGGCACCAACGGCCTTAAGCAAGAGCATCCAAAACAACATCCCTGTTTCCCCTCTCCCGGAGCAGCCACAGCTTCCTGCACACAGGATGTCCAGCTGCTTTCATGTTTGGAAATGTCTAGGATGTTACAACGAAACACAGAAATACCAAGAGGGGTTTTTTGTAATGAAGAAAAGGAGTAAGAAAATAGAGGAGGAGGAAACCATCTGAATAAATCTGGAAGGGTCGAGGTGGGGAAGGAGGCACAATTGAGGACTTTGGTACCATCTAGTGGTGCAGGATACTAAAAGCAGGGACTGCAGTCCTGCAGAGTTTCCAGGACGCGTGCACCGGTGGTGCCAGCAAACACGAGTTAACACCTGCAGCAGCACTGACCCAGCTAGGAAAGAGTATTTGGGAGATTTCTGAAATATTTTGGATAATGGAGAAGGAAACAGATTTATCCTTTGTGGGGAGCATGACAAACTTTTTCCTGCTAAAAGACCCTTATGTGGGATTTTCTGAGGAGTCTCAATGGTTTTCAGGGGCAACTCCAAACCCAACTCTGTGCCGGCTCTGGGATTCTCAGCCTTTTTGCAGCGCGTTTCATGCTGCGTTTTCTCCAGAGAGCTCCACACAGTGATGTGAGCCAGAGCGAGACGTTTAAGAGGCAACTCTCGACTTCGTCTTATATTTGTTATTGCCCGTTAGAAATTATTGCACGTTATTAGCGTCTGGTCTTGCGTGGAATTCCGAGGGGAGATAAGCAATAGAAACCGAAGGTGCATCTTCAGATTTGTATTCCCCACACGCTCAGCTCTTTCTCGAGAGCTGGCAGATTGTGACACCGGCTTTTAAAATTTTATGGACATTGGATCTTAGCCTAATAGTCCGGGAGGCAAAACTCTAATGCTTTAACATGTGCAGAGAGGGAGTTTTATTCTAATTATAGGGATTTATATCATATTCTTGCTCTTCTGCTCCAGTTTGCGTATTTGCTCTATCTTACTGAAACATAAATGAATAATACATTCCAATATGGTAGGAATTGCCATAATTACAGATTCTTCTTAAGGATGTAAAAAAACCCAAGGATTCACATTTGGTGGCCATTTTACATTGATGGAAACAAATGTAATTAAATAAAGATGATCTCTGCATCTGTAATTAGCAAGGCACTAGATAAGGTCAGATTTTCACTTTTTTAGCAAGACATACAGCTCAACTTAAATCCTTCTTTAGCAGATCAGTATCTGAACTTTGAAGTGCCCTGGGCTCAGCAGAGACACAAAGGGAAGCCTCACTACTTTTGACATTTCATCCCTTTGCAAGCAATGGGCTCAGCAGGTGAGCAGCTGCAGCAGGGAAGCCTTAAATCTACCCCCAAAGTCAGAAAAAGCCTGAGCTGTTGGTTACTTTGGTTGGTTTTTTTTTATAAGCTATTGGGAAAAAGAAAGAAAATAAAGCACTTAAGTAGCAAGGAATTCTGAACATGATGGCCCCAGTCTGCCTGGGCTCACAATTTGCCATGGCCCAGCCTGCTCACCAAAGTGCTGCTGTTGCATGGATGATCATCAGCCAAAGCCAGATCCACGGGGAAATTGCTGCCATTAGCATGCAGGAATAATTTAAAAAACAAAATCCCAACTCCATGTTTGTTTAAAAAGCTCAGTTTAAACCCCCCTCTGAGCTTGCAAACTGAACACAATGAAAGAAAAGTGTGAGGTTCTGCTGCACTAAGATGTGGTTGATGGGCTGAGGCAATTGCTTTCTTTAATTCCAGGTAATTTTGATCCCAGCTGTGTTCCACACTGTACAGACTTTGGCTGCCTCTGGCAAGACTGCTGCACACACTATTGAGATGCACGCACACAGGCCAAAGGCATTTAAAACTTCCGGAGTCTGTAGTGAGGCACCTACATCAAAGCGAGCAGTGATTTCAAAGTGCAGACAACCCTCCATTGCCTTCAAAACAACAAGGCTGTGATCTCCAGGGAGCTCCAGCCCCAGTGCCTTCGCAGTAAAAGAGGCTTCTTTCCATCTAGGGAACCAGCTGGAGCAGCTCAGAACAAAATGCCTATCAAGAGACAGAGCTCGGCACTAGAGATCATTTAAATCCTGCCCCAGAGGCGACATCCCCGTTCCTTGGTGTGTAGGATGGTTCAGGGGCAGCAATGGGGGCTGCAAGGAAAGTACTGGGGTCTGGAGGCAGACATGCAGCTGGCATCCACTGACCCTCTGCTCTGTACATTTGCTTTTTGGCCTGCAATAAATATATCCAAAAATAGACACCGAGATGGATTTCTCTTCAGTTAATCACTTTTTCCCCTCTGAGAGACAGACAGCCATTTATCCTGATACCATTTCATGTCTCTTGAGTTTCCCTTCTTCACTGTGGCTTTTTGGAGCTGGCATCTGAACAAATAATGTTGAGGAACAGTCTCCATATTGTGCTTCCCTCAGGGCATGGGCAACACCAAATTGTCTGGAGCCCTTTTGCTGTTCTTGCCTGTGACCCAAGGCTCACACCCAGATGCCTGGACGCTGCCGCTCATCCCCGGGGCAAACGCTTCTGCGTCCCTGGTGGATGGCTTTGGGGTGGCCAAACGGTGGCCAGGGATGCAAAGAAATGCCCGTGGGCATTTTTATGTCTTGGTAAAATGAGAAAGCAAGCCCAGAGAGTCCAGCCTATACAGGCTCTGCGCACGATGGGATCCTCGTTAACAGCTGGGCACCCCGGGAACACGCTGCCAGCAAGTGTTTGCTGGCACAAAACCAGATGGTCCTCAGTTGTGTACACACTGTCTTTGAGAGACTCATGGCAAGCAGCATTAGGGAGGGTGAAGTGGGGGAGGGAAGGAAGGCTGGAGGTATACAGGAAAAAAGTGGTGGAGTGCTGTTGCTGCTCTGCTCATCCTTGGTTTGACCTCGATTTTGACTTTGATAGCACAAACATCAGATTTTAGCTCTTCACCTGGGCAGTCCAGTGTGACAGATCAGAGTAAAAACTGCTGTGCTGGATAGTCACCGGTGCGGCCACGTGCTCAGGTATGTGAGATGCCTCCTTGAGTCTGTGGGAGCAGCCCGCAAACCCCAGCCAGCTCATCCTCACCGCCCACCCCAGCCCGTCCCACACTGTGTTGCCTCCGGTGCTGTCGCACCAAAGCCACCGCAGGGTGACACAGACCCCTGGTGCTCACCTTTGAAGAAGAAAGCCTCTCCCCGGATCTGGGCCACCGCATCGAAGTGCGTGTTGCACCTGTTGGGCACATCCCGCCTGAGCCTGTGGAGAGATGCCCAGGTGAGCAGGGGCCAGGCAGACAGTGGGGGCTGTGTCCCCCCGATGCCTCCTATGGCACGGACTGAATCATCTCTGCTCCTGGAGAGGACTACAGGCTGTGCCCATCTGTCACTCTTCATGCCTAGCCACATGCACAGGGATTTCCAAGGCGAGCTCAGGCAATTCTCAGCCTGAAGACAGCTTGGGCTGACAACCCTGGGCCACCAGACGCCATTGCAAGGAGTGAAGCGAGGACACGCTCTACATCCACCAGCTCGTGTAGCTAGTGAGGGCTGAGCTGGCTTCCTGCTCCCAGTGGCACAGAGCGGCTTGGCCAGCTGCCCCAGGGCAGTAGGACATGGAAAACAGCCAAGAAGCCTCTCGCTCCAGCAGCTTAGGATGCTGCTGCTCCAGGGCTGAGCTCCAAAGTGCCAATGAGAGGTGACAGAGCTGCAAAGCAGAAAGCAGCTCAGCCTAAACAGAGGGACCCGCAGGAGCCATATGATACCTGGTGAAAGATACCTGGTGAAAGCCACCTGGCAATTGGCAGCTGAGATACCGAGCTGCTTTAACAAGGTGAGTGGGGAAGGCACAGAGTATGAAGGACTGAGAGAGCCACAAAGCCCACATAAAAAATGATGACTGATGGAGGAACAAGGAGAGGATGCTGGGAACATGTACAGAAAAGCTGCTGTGGGTGACAGGGAAGCATAAATCTATTCTGCTGATAGAAAAATTGTGCTGGGCTGCCAGCACCAGCTTCACAGCCCTCTTTGGCCACAAAATGACAGATGTGGAGGCAAACCCCACCCACCCTCCCAGCAGACAAGGCAGGAACAAGGGGTTGGCATGAGCAAGTTTCAGGCTGCACCTGCTGCTGGTGTGAGATGGTGGCCTCCCACAACAGCAGGGAGAAATGCTCTCATATTTCTATGTCCAAACATTGCCACAGGGAGCCTGTTGGACAAGTGCCGTTAGAAGCTATGCACGGAGAAACGTAACTAATGGCATTCAGCACGTTCAAACAAAAGGAGCGTGAGGTGAAGATGACCTGCTCCATCTCTGCTGCTCTCACTTGGGGCACTCCTGGTGTCTGGCAAACAAAATGTGTGTGACCGTCATCTCCTGCCTTTTTCTTCAATGGCCCTTCTTCTCTTAACCGTCCTGCTGTCCCGGTCAACATTTATTGATGAGATATATCCAGCACTTCCCTGAATGAGGCCATGCTGGTTGCTTGATGACACTCGGTGTAAGCAGCCCTTCGCCAATGCTAACCTGCGTTGGAGTCAGGCTATCAGTCCACTTTTTCCAATATTCACTCCCTTGGGTACGTTAGGGAGTTGCTTAGTGTGGAATGTTTTCGGTAAGTTATGCTTGTGCAATTCAGGATACTGCTGAGGAAGTTTGATTAAAATTCCAGCAAGGATGAATTTACCTAAGGGTGGTGGCGACAAATTTCCACTAATATGAGTAAAAAATTTAAGTCTTAGCGAAATATCAAGCGGTCCAGAAGAAATACCAAAGCCGGAGTGAGCAGGCAAGATACTGTGGAAGCGGAGCTTCACTACTACACATCCTTTGCAGGAAAGGAAGAAATTTGACTTACGGGACAGTGGAGCGGTTCTCTGGCAGCTCTGGCAGGATTGGATGGTCATCTGTTTCGCTTACTTCAGGCTTGGCCGTGGGGGACACAGATTCCCTGACCCCTGTGTAGAAATTAAGCAGTAATGGGGAACACCATCCTCCCCACCAGCTCCACTCACTCCAGAAAACAGCTATTCCAGTGTGTCCTGCCACGGCAGGAACAGGCCGTAGCCACGTGAGGGACGCAAACCTACCGTAGAGTTGCCAGATCCGGACTTTGTCCTCGTAAGGCAGGTCGTACTTCAGAGGATCCCCCACTGGACCTTGGTAGTAGGGTCTCATGATAGACTCTATGGCAGAGATGTGGGTCAAGCCGATGGCATGGCCAAACTCATGGACAGCTACAGCAAACAGGTCCATCCCGTGAGTATCTGGAGATAAGGACAAAATTGAAATAAAAGTCAGTAAGTGCTGATAGTAACTGGGGGATTTGGATGGGCTGCAAGGGCTGTAAGAGAGAGTAGGGTTATGCCGGATAAACCGGAAAGGAGAGCTTTGGAATGGGTAAAGTTTGAAAAAGGCATTTTTTTCCAGCTGGAGACTGGAGTGTAACATATGAAAATGGAACACAAGCCAGACTTCAGCCTACACCAGCCTGGGTATCACCCCTTTTACTTCCAGATCACTGTGGGCACCTGAGAAAAAGCTGGACAAAGGGCTGAGACAGCAACCACATCACAACCATCTGCTGACAGGCACTGCAGAAGGTGGGCCAGAGCAGTCACTTTCTACATCTCACGCCTGCTGCAGCTGCTGACACAGCCTTTGCGCTGCCCGGAATGCCGGCTTTCTGCAGCCACCGGCCAGGAGCTCGTCACATCCTGCGACAATTGAGTCAAGCCGCGTGCCAAGGAGCCGGTGAGTGCCGGCAGTGCCCGCCTGCCCACGGCTCTCTGCGGGGCTTTTCCTGCCTGGCCTTGCACGCTGCCGCTCTGGCCAAATCCATCCCTTGGCCTTCCTGTACGCACATGAACGCAGGAACGCTCATCTGCTCATCAGCCACTGACCTGCTCTTCTCACTGCTGCCCTGACATGGGTAGGTGACCACATCCAGCCTGTTTTTAGAGAACATATCATCTTCTCCGATTACATACCTTGTGCTGGCAGGGCTGCAGCTCTTGTGTCTGCTTCCTTGGGCAAACACTTTGATCCTCACACACCACAATGGGCATTAGGGAGACGTTGTTGAACATCAGTACCTCCTTTGATGACTTTTTTCCTTCAGTCTGGGCTATGTCTGCTATAGTCTCTTTCCTCAGATTTCCTTATTTGCAATCCAGCTCCCAGTTCCTCACACCACACCCACATACAGACCAATTCTGTCCTCTCCAGAGCCTGAAACACTCATGAAAGGGGTTAATGCTCATTTCCAAACGTACACCACTGCTACCAGAACAAAGGAGGAGCTGCTCCCAGGAGCAGTATGGGACTGAGCCTGCTTGGTGCATTCCCACCACCCAGCTTCAGACAGGCTGGGCCACAAGTCCATGGAGTTTCTGCCCCTCTCTCCTCAGCAATGTCCTGCAGAGCAGTGCCAGAGGGCAGCAATGATTTTAAGTGTGGTTCTTATAAAAGTCATGATGTCAAGTATTGTAATAAAGAGGCGGTGAGGTTGGAAAGGTCCCTGTGGAGCTCAGGGGATTGTCACATTCCCTGAGAATGGCTGGAGACTAAGGAGATGGCTACATTTTGCACAGAATTAGCCATGGCTGATCCTAACCAGTTCTTAGTGCTCTTCACCAGGCTTGGGGTGTTGGAGCAGGGAGATATCCTTTGCTCAATTTTGCCTTTTCCTTTCTGACTATTATTTACAGTGTCTGTAACCAGCTGAGATTTTTATAACCTGTGCTGTTTTCCCTGGCCCTAAGAAAGAACAAGACATATGCTCTCTGACATTTTAATGTCGGACTGGCAACCTTGGGTATATTTTTATATCACCAACCAAGTTGTTTTTGAATCAGCAGGGAGAACAAAATAAATAAAAGATGAAGCTCGGATAGCTCCAAGATCTTCAAAATAGAGGGCAACTTTTCGCTGTCAGGCTCATCCCCTCCTCCCTCGGTGGTGCCTCAGAGGGACACTCCCTGCAGGAATGCTGGCTCTGAGCTCACTCCTTCATGCAAGTTTATTTCACAATGAGCATTCCTAACCACCAGCTGCAAAACTGACTCCATCACTAACACATCCGCTGTGGCAAGCTGCTGACTGCGGCACTTGCCTCTGCCCTGTACGTCTGCAGATCAAAACTGCTGCTTTTTTTTCCTTCCTGATAAAAGCCATCAGTTGGGGCTGCACAGCAGCATGAAACACGGAGCAGGTGTAATCCTGAAGGATGAGCCTGTCCAGACTTTTAACTTTTACCTCAAGACCTCCTCCAGCACCCCTGGTGAACACTCCTGCCCACAAACACCCAGGGGGAAGGATGGAGGTCAGCCAGTGGGCAGGGAGAAGGTATTAGCTTGTTTCAGAGAAGACAATTAGGTTTAAACAAACTCGTTAGCCTAAGGCAGCAGGATCCCGCTAGGAAGCTGGCAGAGGAGGTGGCATGACAAGTAAATTAGCAACTGGTGGCTGCAGAGAAGACGTTCTGTCAAAACATGCCTGACACAAAGGCTGGGGACCTGATCCCCACAGATGATTTTGCAGCTGACGAACACTCTCTTCTGATACTCCCTCTGCTTATTAAAACTCCACTTTAGGTGAGGTGAAGATAAAAAAAGAATAGAACTGCAACTTGTAGCCATTCTGATGTCAGGGAATAGACAGGAGATGGCAGGAAAAACTGGGCCTTCTTCCCAGCAGAACACAGAGCCCTTTATAGGTAGTCAGCTAATAGTGTACTTTAAAAATAGGAAACTGGGGCACGTGGCAGTGAAGCCACCCAAAAGATGCCAAAGTCAGAGAATGCAGTCCCCATCCAAGAGCTCCAGCAGCCACATACCCAACCTGCAACCCTCCAGGTCCCAGAAGAGATGGGGACTGGGACTGGGTGATGGGGAGCTCTGCAGTTGTTGGCAGGATAAGGAGAAACGTGGAGATGTCATTGAGGCTTCCAAGAAGATAAGAGTGTCCTCAACACTGCCTGAGTTGATTTTGCTAGCAAGGCTGAGAAGAAGAATCAGAAGAAGATGGGATCCTGCAGCCTGGGGTGAAGGTGTGGCAGAGGCTAAACCACTCCAACCCCCAGAGAAGAAGAGGGAAATTGTGAGCCCTTGTGTTTGGCTGCAGCTCTCCCACCCTGACGTACCTGATGATCGGAAGGTCCAATATTCGTCATCGTCAAAATGAGTGTCCCCTGCTGTGTGATGGTCTCCGGGGAAGAAAGCGTGTGCCACCGTCCCACCAGGCCCATCAAAGGGATAGCCATCGTTGTGATCTGCCTTGGAAAAGTCTATCTGGATGTCAGCATTGTTTCCTGCCACTTCATGGAAATTCAGAGGGGTGATGTCACTCCAGACCTTCAGGGCGTAATACATCAGGGCTCGGACAGTGTCATGGCCCAGGTGGGACTCTTTTGGGAAGGTGCGAACTCTGAAATAGAGGGCAAACAAGAGGATGGGTCAGTAGCAATAAAGATCTCCAAGAATCACCCGAACTGGCTCTGCAGGTGCCTGTGCATCGGCGCCTCCGCGAGGCCTTCAGAGCTTTTTGCGTTTTTGGACTGAGCTGTAATGGGAGAAAAGCCAATCTTTCCTGTATAACCCAACTTTGAAAAAGAATTCCTAATACTGTTGATTTAATAGAGGAGATGAAAAGACAAAGATGCAACAAGGCACCTTGGCTTCTAAAGGAGTATATTTAGATAATCTTTCTTTGACAATTTTGACAAAAATATACACACTTTCCAAGTAAATGTACTGGTGACTGAGTAATTATTGACAAAAGGAAATTCCAATGGATAACTTCTGGCCAGCTCTATCCCAGTAATAACAGATACTTTATTTTTTGTGCACCAGCACACCAGCCAAAGTGGTCATGAAATATTCATGGTTTGACAGATTTTTAAAGGCTGAAGCAACAATTATGATCACCTCACTTGCCCTCCTGCATAATATAGCTATGACAGCATCACTTGGTACCACACCGCTCCCTGTCACCAACGGGCAGTGGTGACCTGACCAAACTTCGATAGGTGATTACAAGTGTCAGAAGGGGATGTCACAGCACTCAAGCTGTTCCCAACTAGTGATTTGAGTGCTGAGAGATGCCATGGATCAGAAAAGGGGAGTAGGAATGACTTCCTTGCTGAGATTGGGAACTTTTGCTTCCACAAATATTTACATACATCCCATGCCCCCAAGTAGGCACCACCTTCGGGCCAGGGCAAAACTAGTCAGGGTTAAATCTAGGATAGACTGAAAACGAACTCATGAGAATAAGCAGAAATCTCACTAACAGTTCCTCTGAAGCGCTTGGGAAGCTCTAGAGACGGTGGGAATGAGTGGATGAATCGGGCAAAACACATCACAGTCAAATGGGCAAAAATCATTCGTATCTTCACCTTTGCTATCCCTAAACTCTTGGTTTCAAAAGAAAAACCTTATTGACTATGAACATACATATAACCAGACGATTGTAGAGATTCAAAGAAAACACATTTGTAAAGGAGACAGCATAGAGGTACAAACAGTATGAGCATGGGATTAAAAAAGACAATTTTCAGGCAATTTTTAATTTATAGAAGAGACTGTGTCTGGATGTAATCCTCTGCAGTACGGAGAAAAAGGCCATCTGGATTCCAGATATTCATTAACTATCTGTCTTCATCTTTCGTAACACTCCTCAGGACTTAGGTAAACCCTTCGCTGCTTTAATTTCTACTAAGTCATTATATGTGTAAAACACACCATGTTTAGTCCAGGAATTATGACCTTTCTCCAAAATCACGGTGCCTAAGGCACAGAATCACATTTGGGGACATTATCTGCTCTTTCCTCCTCAAGCCCTGCTCACCACGTCAACTGTTTTCCTTTCCTTTTCTTTCCAGCTGTAGAATGAGGATGATAAATCACATCTCCCTTGTACAAGGATGGTGGATAAAAAGCCCTGTCTAAAGAAACAAATATTATTAATATTCATCCCAAGACCTCACTCCAGAAACATTAGATTAAGGCAGAAATAGTATCAATACCTATTTTACTTCTTATAAAAAGTCCTGCACCTCTGAGCTGACCCACATTTTATTAATATGCTGCAGGTGTAAGTGAAAAGTCCCTTATCCTTTATTCATTATCACTGTCATTTTTCAAGAGAGTCCCATCGGGGTTTTTCAATGCAGCATCTGATTTGATTGCTGGAGCTCTGCTAATTATTTTCTATGAGATTAGGAAAAGAATGTTATGCTGATAGGATGTTTGTTGGCCTTACATCACCCAATTCCACTGAAAGGGAAGCACATTTCTAACAGCACGCAGATAAATAAGCTTCTTCTACCTTTATTTATTTATTATTATTATTATTGTTGTTGTTGTTGTTGTTGTTATTGTTATTATTTGTAGTAAATGATGCTCAGGTTCCCAGTGGATGCAAATCCTTTCTGAGACACCTCTTACAGAGCTTGGATCTTGGGCAAAAGCCTGATGTGAGTAACTGGGGAGAATGCTCCAGGCAGCCTCTGCCAAGCTGGAGGGAGGGTGATGAGGACTGAGCTGCTCAGTCTCTCCAGCCACCCCACAAACACAGCCCTAAGCTGTAGAGTCAGTCACACCCCTCTGCAAATCACAATCTGGGACATCCTGAGGAGTGTCTATCCCTGTGGTGGAAGGGGCTGCAACAGGGAGCATCACCCACAACACTGGAACTGGCAGCTGCCGAGCAGGATGTGATGCTGACGGGCACAGCTGTATGCCAAGGAGAAAAACTCCCCTCTGTGTTTAGAGCTTAGCCAGGCAGTAGCACTGCTGTGCAGATGAATGCTGACTCTCACACAGCACTGCCGGTCCTTCACATGTCCCCTGAGTCACCTCTTTTGCCTGACCCACCCCAACCAGACTGTCTAGAGTAGTTCATAAGGAGAGACACGGAGAGGACTGATATGCCTTTGTTTGCCGTTGAGGGGCACCCACACCTAATTTGATTTCTGGGTTGCTTATTGTTTTTTGTCCTCCCAAAGACAAAAGTGGGAGAGTATGAGTGATGGATGAGAAATCAATAGGTCATTAATGAAATTACTCTTTCACTTTCCCAACCCTGAAACCACAGACAAATAAAATAAATGCAGAGAACTGCCAAACACAGCAGGCTAAGAAGTGCTTGATAAAACCACACTGATTTTTCTTGGAAGAGGAGGAAAGAAGGGATAGTTAAAAAGATGGATGCTTGCTGCCTTGGCAAAGTTGCTTTTCCAGCTGCCCAGAGCCATGCATGGCACAGCAGCCCTGATCCATTGCTACCCTGGCAGTGCTGCAACACCCCATTGTCACAGAAGAAATGCAGTGGGTGTTTGAACCCTCCATCACCCCTCTCCCCTAACTTGGACTATCACCTAAAAATGTTCAGTTTTTTCATTCTCCTGCCCCTTTATCATGCACAAAATGCCAGTCACCTGCAAGCCCCTGTGCCTCCACACACCTGCCTACTCTCTGCTTCAGCTGATCTGGGATTTTCCTATGAGGGTCCCAGTTGCCTGTGACAGGGGCATTACAACAACCCTAAGGCTGCTTGACATTGAGAGGTGACAGTCTGCCCACCTTGGGCAACTGTCACCCCCACACACGGGGCACAAGGTAGTCTGGGCTTGGGATGGGAGGTCCCCATGGCAGGATGCCACTGATTAAAGGAGGAAAGCAGGAAGATCAGGACCGTCGTGGGGATGGAAGTGCAGGACTGGGGGTTGCAAACTCTTCCCCTTGACTGCCACCCCTCCATGCCTGAGTAAATCTACGACCTGGGCTCAGGCACACCTCCCCTTTAGAAGATGGCTCAGGACACTCACAGAAAGGGTGGGCACTGACTGACAGGTGTCACTGCTCCTCTGCCAGTGGGGTTGGTCTGCTCCTGCTCCGGCACCCCGTGGCCTGAGCATTGCAGTGTCTGAGACTACAGCTCTGACAAGGTGGCACAAGGGAGTAGTCCTTAGCTAAACACAGATGAAATCCAGTTCAGTTCAGCACTGAAAGAAGAAAACTGGGAATTTTAAAAAGCTGAGCTTCCACAGGTCCCCCTGCCCCAGGGAGCTCAAAGCATGAAGAGATGGGGTATGGCCCTGCTGCTGCAGTTCCCAGGACTGTGGGGAGACAGCGAGAACTGGGAAGAAATGGAGATGACAACTGTGAACTCCTCTTCTGTGGGGTGTAACCAGAAGCAAGAAAGCAAAATCAGCTAGTGAAAACCAGGCTGCAGACACGAGGGGGAAGTGGCTGTGGACAGCTCCGGCGCTGATGCCGGCAGAGGGCATCCACAGCACGCCACTCTCTCAGCAGCTGCCTTGGCACCTGGGGAGAACGTAGGGAAAATAAAGTACTAACAAAAACAATCTTGTGAAAAGAAAATTTATATGCTGTAATATCCTGGAAACTCTATATGGAGATGAGGCACAGAAAAACATCTATTTCTGATGCTGTAATGGGATGCTACAAGGCTGTACCAGGACGCTACAAGGCTTTACTGTGAGCTGTGCAGGATGCAGCCTGTACTGTTTTGCTCCCTGAGCCCTCCAGTCCCACAGGTTGGTTGTACTCAAAGGTAAAAAAAAGAAACCTGAATTACCTGTATACTTATAAAATTTTGTTTGCCTTCTCAATCAGTGCATGTCCGTATCTCAAGGCCTTCCTTCCCTACAGCTTTGCTTACCTGTTTATTTCAGCCTTGCAATTGTTCAGGTTTTTCTTCAACTTTTAAATCCATGTCAGAGTAGCATTTAGTTTTGTTTTCCTCTTTTAAAATCTTCAATCAATGTGTAAAAAGTAAGCAAGTAAAACTTTATGTCTCTATTGGCCGATTTTCATGGCGTTTTCCAAAAAGCCAGTTTAATCTCAAGTGCTAGATGTAAATACTACATTGGAGTTTCTGTAATGCTATAGCCTTCTGCTGGCTACAACCTACAGTTGTAAAATACAGTCCTTTCTTGGACAAAAGCCAAGCTCTTGGAAAGGATCAAAGAATAAAAAGCAGAAATTACTTTGTCAGGAGATGGATTTTTTTTTATGCCTTACATATAATATTGTCTCACACCTAAACCCCTTTTTATGGCAATCCTTGCTGCAGCATCACAGTTTCCAAGGGTGTGGGAGGCGGGACGTATCCCAGGGCTGCACCCACCAGAACGGTCGGATCCCGTTTCACCTCCACGTTTCTCTCCAGCCTGGAATTGAGGATACTGTGTCAGCACATCCAAAGTCCTGGTGGTACCTGCAGTGCCAGTCCCCTGACTGTGCTGCCCAGCCACCACACCTGCCCTGCCGTGGGGTGTCGCTCAGGTTTGTCAGGAGCTGCTGGGGTAAGACTGTGCATGAGCCATGTCCCTGCACTGGGCTCTGGCAGCTCCCAGAAAAACAGGGCAGGTTTTCATTTTTCTTCCAAAGGATTTTCTCCCTTCTGAAATGTGAAGTTTGTTCCCCTTTCCCCATCAAGTCAGGGCTGGGCAACAGGGAGACAGGCTGAGTGAAAAGCACAAATCTTGGTGGGACAGGGATCAATTTGCTTGCCAACCCTGACCTGCAGCATATTTCTGAAAGCTGGACCTGAACTTCTGTGTGTCACAGGTGCAGAGGAACCCGCATGTGTTACTGCCTTACACTGAGAGAAAAATACTCCCCTGTGACAAGGATTAGGAGAAAAAAAGTGACTTCATTTCCCAGAAAATGCTCCTTGGACTTGGGTGGGACAAAAGAAGAAGCTCCAGGCTTGGCATCTGCTTGAGAAAGCACAGAGTCGTAATGAACTCAAGAAAAAAGATGCTCTAACAACCATTGCAACCCATCAAAAAGCTCCCACTGAATTCACTAGCCAAATTTGCAGCATTCCCAGGCATTGCTGAGTGGATCCAAGAAGTCACTGCTCACAGTGTCAGGAGAAGAGTTAAAATAAATAGTCTATGGGGTCCTGGGAGCATAAGGGACATGTTTTAACCATCACCCTGAAACTCATCTCAAAGCTATATTTAACAAAAGTGTCCATGGAATTGGTCTTTTGCTGCAAGATTTCAGCAGGGACAGATGAATTCCTACCTCCAGGACAAATTCCTTTTGCTCCACTTAGTGACAGCCTGGGCAAATCGCTTCCTCCTGGTCTCTGCAATGGTGAGGTCGGGCAGAGAGCAGCGAGGGGTCTTCATCAGCTCCAGGGTGGCTTCATCTAGGGTTATAGAAAAAACAATAAATCAAGGGAATGGTGGAATAAGAAATCCCAGGGGCACAAAGAGATGGGAAATGAAGTGTTAAGAATGCACCAGAGGAGCAAAAGTCCATACTCAGGAGCCCACTGGGCTCAACCAGCCCCAGCATGTTGTGGCAACACCCACAGAATACTGAGCCCCCTATGTCCCACTGCTGCTCTGAGCACTGGGCAGCAATTCCTGCTGGAAGCCCACCTATGGCCAGCTTTGATTATATTTTAAAACATATTTTTTAAAATATTCTGTTTTTTTCTCTCTTGATGAATATCCCTGTGTTCCTTTGGCAAGGAGAAACATTCACATGTAAATAAACTCCACTTCTGTTCAGCTAGGAGATCATTTAAAGAATGTCCATATTCCTTCTTATTTATTTTTTTAAATGGATGAAAGCTTGAAGTGTCTATTCTCACCAGCTGATATACAGAAAGGTTGTCACATTCATTCATTTCCCTGCTGACTTAAACTCTACTTTCATGAACAAACCTACATCTATGACCTGTCCAGGGCAGCCATCCCTCCCCCCAGCCCATTTCAGACACCCCCTCTGAAAATTTCATTTGAAAGGCCACCCCTGTTCCTGGGTCTCCAGCAGCTTGTGATGCAGCGGAAGAGAAGTAATTGCACTTGCTCACTTAAGACCAGAGAAAGGAAGTCCCAGTGTTGGGATGCAGCTGTGGCTCCAGGGGACCAGCAGAGGGATGTTGGAGTGTTGGGATGGATGGAGACCACCTGCTAATTAGCTGCTTCTTCCTAATTCTGTCCCGAGCAGTGGAAGCATGATGGCCCCATGGCAGGAGGGTCACAGAGGGAAGGAGAGCAGAGAGGTGCCCTCTTGCAGTCCAGGATAATGCTGGCTTTCTCCTTCCCTCAATGAAGGCTTTGAGAGGAATGACCTCGGCCATGCTGGTGAACTCGTGCTGCTTCAGCCTGCCCTTGGACTGCTCCCTCCCAGGCAGATGTGCCCACTGCACAGATACCACTCCCTGCCCCTGCCAGCCAATGGAGCTGCTGGAGCAGATGACGGGCTCCTGGCTGGTTGGGCATGACTGGGGAGTACCCGGAGCTGCTGTGGCTCAGTGAGATCCCAGGGGAGCCCCAAAAAATGCACTGTGGGCAGGAGCAAACAGGGTTGGGGTGATGCAACACCATCCTTCTCCCTTCTCTGCCTGTGCCCCAGCAGCAAAGAACCCAAAACATCTACGTATACAAATTGACAGGCTTAATCAGGATTTTTGTTCAATTCAATTTGATGATGCAAGTCAGGCTTTGAACAGGACAACTTTCTCCCTTTTTTTCCCTTGTCTTTTTTATGCTTTTTGTTGGTTTACTTTTTTGGAACACACCAAGAGCTATTTTAAGCACACTGAGAACCCCAAGGGTCTGTGGGTCTGTTGAAATAATTGCTTGCCTCAGGTTCTTGAAAACACAAGGCAACAGAGCACCTGAGCCATGTAATTACTCTTACTGCTGCAAACTGGGCTGTATGCTCCACCCACGTGAGCTTTTCCTGGAGCTTTTGCTGATGCTGCTCCAGAACGCAATAACAAGTCCATTCTCCCCCACAGACATGCAAGACGCCATCCCTGCCTCGCTCTGCACCAAGGAGAGGAGGGGTCATCAGCCACTGACCTAGGACTCCTGTGGCCTCAAGCCCTCCGAACCTCTGCATGGCAGTGATGGCCTTGGTGAGCTCCTCCTGTGTCTGCAGCTGCCCTGTGACAGGGTCCGGAGGAGGCAGATACCCAAATTTTGTCAGCCAGTCCTGTGAAACAAGGTGAAGGGGAAATGAGGAAAGGAAGAAAATACAGACACAGGGAAAGTGGCTGGACTTGATCATCTCAAGAGTCTTTTCCCACTTAAATGATTGCGTGGGGGTTGCTTGTTTTACCTTGACCTTCACAATACCAGGATTTAATTTCAAAATAAACTCAACCATGAAGTCTCCCAGCCCCCTTTGAGCCACACAGTCATCCAAGACCTGAGGCAGATGAACTCAGCATTGACAAAAAACTGAGCACCCGTCTCCAGCATTTCCACAGTCCCGGGCTTAATTGCTTTCCTGCCAGTTGCCCTAAAATATTTAGAGCCAGGTGTGGGTCTCTCTACCACCAGCAAGTAGCAGGGAGCTGTAGAACCCCTGGACATCCCTCTTTTCCAAAGCCTAGGCAAGCACAACCATGTGCCAATGATCCCCTTGCCACAGGCATCTCATTAAACCCAAACTCACTGTTTGATAGGAATTTGTCTCTCAAAAGACAATACATTTTTTTGAAGATTTTTCTCTTTCTTTCTTCAGGCTAAAATGGATGGAAAAAAACCCGCTACAAATATCCTTCTTAAAACTGCTTTTTAAATGTCTCATGAATTATCTTTCTAAATCTTTTCTTACCTTCCTTCTCTCTCCCTCCCTTCCCTTAGCAGAAGGATGAACAAGGAATAATAATACCACATGCAGGGAATGCCATAAACAACTGCCCTCTATTTTCTTTATCAAACATTGATCTGTTGAGCGTCTTGAAGGCTGATATTGATCCAGACACCCACTGCAGTCAATACACCACAAATTTATGATAGGCAGATTAGTGCCAGAAGTCAGCTGCTTATCGCTACGTTCTGAATGTCTCATAGTTTCGTGTCACCTGCAGCCACCACCCTGAATGCCACAGCACCTCCAGCCCCTCTCTGCAAAGTCCAATGAAACAGGTTCACGCTTACAGAGCTTTGTGACAGATGTCCCCAGGCTTGGCGTGACTCTCCATTGGGGAGCATGGTGCGCTGATGGCCAGGTCCAGCGCTGTCCCCTCTTTTCCCTGCTACTATTTGCCCCTTTGCATCAAAAGCCATTTGTGACAGAAATTAGAGATATGATTCATCCTTGATTCTTTGTGAGAAATCGGCTGTGACACGGAGATCGGCAGCTGGTCCATCAATTGCTGAGGATGGTGGAGTTTAATTTGGTTTCTTCCCTGGCCATGGAGACAGGGTCATTTATCCTTTAATAACAGTGGAGACTGTGCCACACCAGAGACAGACACAACTCGCCTGTCCTTGGGGGCTCCTGGAGGTGGCAGCAAAAGGCTGGGGAAAGCAACAGCACAGGGCTATCCAACAAAGGCTGTGCAAGTCCCCTTTCCTTCCTAACCCTGAGGGACAGAGAAAGCACAAACAGAAATGGACAGACCAAAGCAAATCGGGAGCTCTCTACATAAAAGATGGAAGGAGTGGACAGAGATCACAAATCCTTCACCTGATCTACCTTGCCAGCACCAATTTCACTGCATGTGAATTTTCATCTAGACCATGTTTAACCTGCTTTACTCAGATCCTCCTTAGTTTTATAGACCTCTGTGATACTATTCTCATACAGTTCTTTTCTAGCGCTGGGGTTCCGGCTGGTTTCTTCTCTCCTTGTAAGTAAAGCTGATTCGTAATGTTGAACTTTAGCATTCTACCTTTGCTGTGGCAGAAAATTTCATGAGGGAAACCGAAGCTGGCATGGAGATGAGAAAGAACAGCAGAAATTGTCTGGCTAATTATCTGTGTGCCCCATAAAAGCTTCTCAGATATTTTCTTGTCCTTAATAATGACAAAGGCTAAACTTACATACTTCCATAAATAAAATTTTCCACTGAGATAACTTCAACACATCCCCTTATTTCCACCATGATAAAAAAGCACATTTCTTGCCAATTCTCATTAGCTTAAAATATTTAAATGATATTGTGATTTCAGCTGAATGCTAAAATTGTATGAACATATTTCTTGCCTGAGCTGACACAACAAAAACTTTTCCTTAAAAGTGTACTGTGCTAAATGAATTGACCTAATCCCATGAGAAGATTCAGCCTTACCTACTATTTCAAATGTAAAAAAATTGCTTCATCAAAAAAATCAGATTAAGCCAATGTCTGACCATCTTCCTGCTCTGAGAGGGGCTGGGAGCAAGTGGGGCTGCACTACATGACTCGTGCCATGCCCCCGGGTAGGTACCTTGGTTTGGGGCTCATGTGATCCCAGCTCAATTTTTGTGGAAATCACAACCAGCAAAGATGGGTCTGGGACCCAAGTCCAGAATGAATCTTCTGATCCAGCTCTACCACTGCGCAATACAGAATGAAAGGCTCCACACTGGCTCAGGTCCAGGAAAAAAATAAATTAAAAAGTGAAAAGGAAGAACTGCATGCCTGGCAGAAAGGTCCAAACCCACCCACCCATCTGCCCCTCCTCTCTGCCAGATAAACACAGCTGCCAGCAAGGGCCCTCGTGCTGCTCAGCACAGAGCAGCAGCACACACATTGCCTACAAACCACAGCTGGGATGTTTATGGACAAAACACCGTCCCTTCCGGCGGCTGGAGGGCCCCCCTGCCCCATTCTGGATGGTGGGACTTGCACCATGTCCTCAGCATTGGGGAAAAGCCATCACAACATTCAACTCTCAGGACAGTGGTTCCAGAAAAAGTTATTAAAAAAAAAAAAAAAAAGGAGTTTTTCCATTTTCCCCTGGCTCTACAATCGTCAAATGACTTCATTTTACCATACTACCATGGGCAGTACCCAATAAAAGATTAACAAAGTCTTAATCCAACTGCCCCAAAGCACAGTTTGCCTTTGCAAAGGGACCCTGTTAATGGTGCCACAGTGTCGTTCCTTCACAGAGCAGCTCCACACGAGTTTAGAGACAGATTACTCACTTGGCTGTCTAAAAATAAACTGGTTTTTTTTTCTCATCTGGGTTCCCATCCATAATGGGGAATAGCCTGCTTCTCACCTTAAAAAAAAAAAGTTTAACAGAATCCAAAATTACAGACTTTTTTCACTTTTATTTTTTCCATTTGGAGAAGCACAGAGTTAAGAAAAATGGTAATGCAGTCCTTCTCTCTGCAAACAAGTTCTGCTTCAATTTTGGACTTTTTTTTGCTCCTAAAGCCTTTTGAATGAAATACCAGGGAGCAGCCAGGGACTGGAGCTTTCCAGGGTCAAGCGATCACCAGAGCAAAGTGTTGGCTCCAGCAGTAGTGAGGCCTGTGGTATTACTTATGCAGAGACAATTTTCAGATTAAAACGGCAATTTTATTTCTTTCATCTCTCCACTTCCTTTGTATCAATATCCTTTTGTTCTAGAACCTACTTACCTGCTTCATTTTAAAATAGACGTAGATATTGCCCCTCTTTTATGGAAGATTTATGAGCTCTGTAGGTCTGCTTTTACAAATATTAATATTATATAAGATGATGGGCTTATTCAACCACCACAGGCAAAAGAAAGACTCAGTCAGCAAGTTTTCTTCCTGATGATTTCTTTTTAAGGGTGGTAGGTTGGCATTTGCAAGAAGACAAACTAGTTCAGGATAACAATGAGAAGATAAACAGGATAAACAGCAAAACAGAAATCAGGATAAGCAGAAAAGTTCTACTCAAACGGGCTCCACACTTCTGCCTACTCCTGTAGTATTAAAATGACCATCTTTCTAAAGCTTAGGCCCAAACAATCAGGATGTTTTTCTTTTTCTCTTGGGTAAAAACAGACTTAATCCTGTAGAGGTCATAACTTTCCTTTTGCTCAGGGACAGAGATTGCTATCCGCAGTGTACCCAACCTGTTGCCAAGCCGAGAGAAGAGCAGAGCTTTACCACAGTCACTGTCTCCTTGGCAGATTTGTGACCCTGAGCTTCGCACCACTATCCCAGACTGTCTCCATCCCCATCCCATCAAAGCTGAATGAAAAAACTGGAGTTAAATTGAGGACACTGCTGGCATGGGTACGGGAAGCACCCCTAGTGCTCTGCCTGAGGGTGTTGGTGGTGACACCCCTGGGCTCCTCTCCCTGGTCCATGTCATGGCCACCATCATTGATCCAGATGCCTCTTTGCAGCCAGTGACTAACATACCTCCAGAGACAATCTGAATGTGCAACATGCACCAAGAGGATCCTACTATATGTTCAAATTTCCAAATCTTTGGGGCAGTCCAAGGCTTGAGCAGAACCAAGTTGCTTTCCATTGAAAAGCTCCCTTTTACTAGTATTCTTTGAAAAGCTTTACCAAACTGCGCCTTTTCTCATTGATCAAGTGACGAGTTGGTTTTATTCATTTTTAAAGGGTGCTGTCATAGCTGGGAGGTTAAACCCTTACCCTGACCTGAACCTGGCCCTTGGCTTTCTGACAGGGGCGCCCCAGTCCCTCCCCACAGTGCCCCATACCCTGGGCTGCAGAAGGAGCACAAACCACCCCACCACTCTTCTCCATGGCTCGTCTCCTGCCTTCCATGCCGGATAACCACAGAGAAACAGGCTTTGTTTTGGTGGGGTCGCCCAGGGGCAGGAGGATCTTGAAAGCTCCCTTTCCTGATGAAAGTCCCATTAAACTGTGGGTGCAGCCATGCTTCACATATGCTGGGGAAGAAAATCCAAACACGCTATTCAACAAAATTAATGACCCAGATTACTAAAATAAAGCTACAACTCAAACATCCAGAACTAATTTCCAAATTACACTTTGCTTTATCTTTGCAGCTACCATTAAATAGGGTGGAAACTTTTAAAATAATGATAATTTTAAAAGATCACCAACACCACAAGCTAGATTAAAGGAAATTGCTTTGAGCTGTTTGAGGTTTTCTTCCAAGTCATCGAAGGTTTATAGTATTACAATTTTTACAGTCATTTTCCTGAGTTCAGAAGACCCCAGGAACAACACCCGTTAATTAGAGCAACACATATGGTGCTGCAATACTGTGAGGAGCATGTTCCTGCAATGGAACAGCCTCTGGGCCCCACAGAGCCAGCACTTCCCTTCCAAAGGTTGCCACACACCTCTCTAATGAGCTATTGCATGCACGCAATCAGCTGATTAATTCATTAGGAGAAAAAACTGCAGTTTGGATTACAACCAGGATTTTGGCTGATGCCACTGCTGAACTGTGAGACCAGTTTCACTAGCTGCCGTCAGAGGAGTTGCTCGAATTCAAACAGCTCTTTAATTTGAGCAAACGTTGTACACAGAATGCAGGGTGGAAGTTAATGCAGCTGCTAATGACTTCTCCCTACCCCTTGCATTAAATGTTCCACTGGTGGAACAGCCAGCAACTGGATGCTAACTTGGCTGCCTGTGGGTCCTGTCAGGCGTGGTCAGGTCTAGCATGTAACCTCAAATGCTCATTTGAACAGCTCTGCTCACGTTACCCGTCTCCGGGGTGTTGGAGGGAGGATGTCCTTTGCCAGGCAAGGTGGACAGAGAAGAGTGCTGAGGTGATTTGGAGACAAGCTCCATCCACTCTGCAAGAGATGTTATACAAGGTGTAAGCATCTCTTTGGTTGGATGGATACCCAGAGCCTTCCCAGAAACACAGACTTAATCAAGAGATGTAGAAGCAGAAGGAAATTCTCTGCAGACCACAGAATCAACCCCTTTGAACTGAAGATCAAAGAACCAATTCCCACCCATAGAAGGCAGCAGAGCAGTGCAGCACAGCACAGTGTTTACTATAGATGGCTTAGATTTCTTTTCAGAGTACCAAAGAGTGACAAAACATATAAACAAGATTCTGCATTTTCAACATAAATGTGTGCTTTTCTGGGCAGAGATTTAATACACCAGGGTTATAGGGAGTCCTTCAATCACTGGATGTTTTCCAGCACATCCTAAAAATTAGCAGGTGAAGTCAATGAACAATGCAAAAAAAAAAAAACCAAAAAAAACCCCAATTCTGTGTGGAATTGAAATTCCACATGAACATCAAAAAGCAGTTTCAACAGTATTAGTTCTTTGTTTTTAAATCAGTCCTAGTTTTGCACTATGCTGCCTGTCGTGATGAAGCATCCACTGCCAACATTGAGTTATCTAGGAAGGAAAAGAAGAAATGCCAGGTGTATAATGGTCTGTTGAACTGCGATGGGAAGTCAGGTAAATGACCGAATTAGCATCCATTTATCTTGCTACAGAAATAGCTCTAAACCATGTAACTCATGACTGGGTTTATGAAAATAGCCCTGCTACATTGTGCAGGTGCAGTTGGAGGCTGCTTGTGGCAGGCACAGGATTCTCTCACCTGGCAGCACCACATCTTGGTGACGGATGCCTGCAGACAGATCCTGTGCTGAACAGCAACCCTGGGACCTTGGCTCTACCCGAGTACCCTCAGCACCACTCACTACAAAGGAAAATGCCAGAACTTGCACGGAAAATAAAACCACAATGAGTTCTAGTCCTCTGTTGGGCCCAGAGGCCAGTAACATCACTGGAGGGGAGCTAAAAAACCCCAGTGCAAAATTCCATTGAGAAGCACAATAAGTAACTACCATTGCAACACATAGCTCATAAATACTGGCATCAGTTTGGATATGCTTTCAAACCCACTTTAGAGCGTCTGTGCTGCTGGTACCCAGGCTGTGTCTGCCTTTGCATCCTTCAGTGTGGTAGCTGTTAATTCACAGGCTTGCTCCAGCTCCATTTACACAGGATGAACCATGGGTATGGTCCTGATTGACGAATCCAGGTAGGATGGACAGTGGCTAAGCACAGTAGAGGAAAACTCAACTCCAGCATAAGAGATGGAGCAATAGAAATCCACAAGACCTGTTAGTCACCACTCTTGAAGCAGTAGCAGATGGTGATCTGTGATGTTCACAGGTTACACAAAAACCCATGACAGGCAATTCTGGATACTGGCTCCTTCTATGCTGGAGACCAGCAGCCAGCATGTGCCCAGACCCAGGAAATCCTTTCCCCCGGCATCCCCCTTTCTCTACCAGCATCACCCACTGCTGTGCTCTGAACAGGTATGACAGGATCAAATCTACCTCAGATCTGCCGTGACAGGGCTAAATTAAATGTTACCAGATACAGTTCTGACAGCATCTGTAAGCTCAGAACTCCTCTCCCTACACGCCCAGCTGCAATCCACATGTAACCAAAGAAGATGTTTCCCTGCTTGACACGGCCCAATAAACCACGAGTGATTGCCTCATCCATGAAATCACATCCTCTCTGTATGAAGAAAAGTAAAAGCCAAGACTGTGTAAATTCAGGGTTTTCTGGGCACAGGACAGAACTACCCCGGTTTCCTAGAGAATTTTGTACAAGGGTCATCAGAGCCCAAAGCTGCCTGGGGGCTCTTGTGAGGAGAGCCAGCTGGACAGTGCTCCTCAGGAAACATCTGCTGGAGATGGACTGAGGGAACAGAATGTGCCTTGACCTTCCTCTCCCTATGCTTGTCCACCCTGTCCCATCCATACAGCAGGGAGGGCAGGTGCTGTGGCTCATGTCCAAGGGAATTCCAGCATCAGGAGGCTCCCTGAGCCCTTTCAATCACTGGAGTGAGGACACCTGACCTGCACACAGTGGGGAGGCTCTGTCAGCACACAGATGTTTGGGTTTTTACTTAAAATCTCCAGGCCTCCCAAGTATATGACACAGGGCTCCATTCCTCCATCCCTCAGCCTCTAGAGTTGAACTTCAGCATGCTGATAAATCAGCTTGGCTGTAGGTCTTTCTTCCCCTCATCAGTTCACATACCAGTGGCTTCCTTCCTTCCTTCCTTCCTTCCTTCCTTCCTTCCTTCCTTCCTTCCTTCCTTCCTTCCTTCCCCTCATAGCATCAAACTTCTCTCCAGCCAGCTAGGCTTAGTAGCCTAGCCCAAGACAACCTCAGGACACAGGCTGCCTGTTTAAATATGCTTGCAGCACGGCTCAATATCCCTTTCAAGAGACTGTAGAAATTCTCCAGTCCTCTGCAAACTGGGAACTCCAATGCTCCTATCACCATGCTCCATGCTAGGGCTGGTCCAAGGACTGGTATCAGCAGCTGCAGTCTCTGTATTTACCTCAGAGGCTTTTAGATCAGGACTTAGCTGCTAAATCTCCCCATTTAGTTTTTAGCAATGAAAATATTGTGATGTTAAGAAACCCATAAATCAGAAGCTGTGCTGGCGTGTGAATTAGAACATCCATTTGGGAGAGAATTAAGCTCTACTTATGTCTCCTGTCCCCAGATCTATGTGACTACAGGAACAACATATTTACTTTCTGGCTGGCTTTGTTGCTTTCCCCAGTCTCTTTAAAGCAGTGGTATTACAATGAGCTTTTCTTGTTGACAGGTTCTTTCTATTAGCTGTACAAGTGTCTCAAACAATTATTGATGCTGTGGGCAACTGGTGAACAGAACAAAAACGAGCCTTCTGGTTTCACAAGCAAGGCTATTAAACCAGAAGAAGCAATAATATCACAATTCTCAGGTGACTAGCCCTCAGGTGAAAATACCAGAAACTCTGCAGAAGTACTTGAGGAGCACCCCAAAGGCTGCATGAGCTGGAAGAAATTACCCACAGATAGAAAAAAGAGCCCTGAATCACCAGAGTGTGTTGGACAAGTTGCAAAACATGATTTTAAAAAAAAAACAAAACAAACTTTAATTATTAAAACAAACTAACTGAAATGAATAATTTAACCTGTTATGACCAGTCCAGAGTGTTTTCCTGTGGCTACCAGATGACTGTGCTTTCAGTGAGAACTGGTGTTAATCATAAGCCGGGACCAAAGCTGCTTTGCAGAAAACAACCAGAACAGAGCAGAGACCAAACAAATCCTCAGATTACACTTCTCCCCAAAGGGATTCAAATTATAATGAGCCTGACTTTGGCAAATGAGCTGAACCATTCAACACAGAACTTGCTTTCACCAGCACTTTCCTCCCCTCAAATGCTAATTTAGGGAATAATAAATCTGCCCGTTCTTCACTCACTGCAGTCCTGATCACACAAATGTGGGAGGTGGAAATTAAAGCCAGTGCCTGTGATTTTACACAGTGTCAAAAGCCACTCCAGGCTGGTGATAAAGGCACCGGCTGTCCCCACCACCCTTTAGCTCCCATCTCTACACAACCCCTCCCAGCATGCCAGCAACAGGCATGGTTATTGCACAAGGATCATATGTCCCCCACTGGGTGGAAAATGATGAAAAAAAAAAGATTATAACACTTCCATATTGAAAATGCTCTAGTGGGAAAACATCCCCAGGCTTCTGTGGCCTCTTTGTGATATTGATACACCCTGCCACAGCTGGAGGCATCCCTCACCTTTCTACATGTAAACAGCCAGAGTTTATATACATATTAGAATTATTTGGAGTGCAGGCAGGTATGGAGATTTAGGGGTTTCAGCTTCCCAGCAACACATCCTATTCTGGCAGCCAGGATCCCATCTGACTGCCCCAGCACTGCTGTTCTCCCAAACCATCCCTGCCTTGCTTTGACTTTTGCATCATAACCCTTATGCTATAGCATAAACAGTAGAGGAAGAATGTTTTATCTTGCTGAATCTTTGCTAAAAGTACATTTTCCCTCTGCAAGGCCTGAGTGTGTTGGTGGTGATGGCAGGATGAGGCAGATGGCCAACCACTACTCTGTGCTTACAAGATTTATGAAAGAATTCAACCTCTGGTCCCTTCCCGATATCCGTTCCAGCAGGAACAATTCTAGGCTATCTTTTGATACCAATCAAACTCATTACATGGAGACATCTCGCCTTCCTACATAAGCAGAATATGAAATGCAGAGAATGCTCTCCTGGAAGAGAGCATCCTGCACAGACAAGCAGAAATCCATCTGGTAAATTGGATACATTTAATCACGCCAGGTTTGTTTTGCCCTTTTTCTTTTTTTTATTTATTTTTTTTTTAAAGGACCATATATTTTTCCTTTTTCAGCTTCATGACACAAGGTCTGTCAACACATTTGATTGAGAATGTCAAAGTGGCCATCTCTATCATGTCACAAGCAGACTCCCTCTCCGTGCAACACTGGGACAGCTCTTCATCAGGAGCAGAGACATGCCCTGGCATGCTGAGTGGGCCACTGCTCTCTTCAGCCATACCCATCAAGTACCATTTGTTAACTATATGGGAGCCAACTGTCCAGACCTGCTGTCTCCTGCCCTAAATACCACAGGAACAATCACATCTCCTACTAAACCTTGTTCAGAAATGCAATCAGCATGACCCTGCCACCACAGAGTCTGTAGGTACTTCCAGCTGGACTACAAAAACTGCCCACAATTTGCTGACATTCCTATTTCCAAAGCTGGGAAAGATGCAGGGGTGAGGATCCATGCGTGGCCATAGCTGCAGCACCCTGGGGCTCAAGTACTTGGAACAGTGAATCTACAACAGAAAGGCCAGCAAAATCTGCCGGGAAGGTTGAAGACAACAGAATGTGCACGTCCTTGGAGGGATCAAGGTGAAACACTAGGTTCTGCTGACTGTATGGTGTAAGGTTTTGCCTTGACCACCAACGACCTTGTTCAGAGATGCAGGTAATTAGTTTCTCCCTGCTAGAAAGCAGGATGAATCCTGTCCTTCCTCCCGCTTTACTTGCAAAAAGAAGGATGCTGCTATGCTCAAATGGCAGCTGGCACACGAGAACCATAAAAATGTCAGTAAGTGTTACTCCCGTCTTTACCACAGGAATGAAACAATTTGACACTTCCAGGCACCTACCACTTTCTACAGCTCCAGCCCTACCTTTTAGAAGACGTTTTGGGGTACATCCAGTAAGTGTATCACAGAAAGCTTTCGAAAAGTGTTAAGCAGGTTAGATAATGAGATCTGTCTAGCTGTGATAATCAATTAGCTTTGTCTTGTTCAGAGTTTGTTATTTTGGGTTTTTTCCTACATGCCACAGCCACTGGTGTAGACATTATCCTTTATTTTCTTCCATAGCAAGGGCACAGGCATCGGGGTTTGAGAGATCTTCTGATGCTGTGGTGCAATTAACCCACTTTGGCAGACAGCTGTCCCCAAGCAGGGCCACAGCAGCAGCCACCAAGGTAGGGCACGATCCCTTCCTCAAAGGGATGCAACTTTCAAAGCTTACTTATGACAAGTTCAGTGATCAAGCCATTGAACCAAGTTAACCTTGTTTGTGGTAAAATAACCAATGAAATCAAAACATACACTCCTAAGTTAATACAAATGTAGGCTTTCACATTGATTGCGCATCACATATTTGTCATTGCTAATCTAGCAGCACCAAAATGAGTATTCGTCTAGAGACAGGATAAATAATAAGCCTTGATGAGCAGTAGTATCGCTGGCTCTTAGACTGCTGTCCCACAGGATCCCCTGAGGGACAGATCCCGTCCTTCCTCCAGGGAGATCTCACTGTGTCAGGACTAGAAATGGCAAAAAGGAAACAGGGAGGAGAAGGTGTGGGCTGGAGTCCCACCGTGGGGAGCATATTTCCTCCACCTCCTCATCTGATAAAAAATAGATTAGTTAATAGACAAGGAGAAAATATTTTCTGCTTCTCATAAGGGGATGTCTGAACCACTCAGTGTACCCTCAGAAGGCTCTGAGCACCTTGACACCTGAAACAGGAATACGCTAATGAGGGGACATGATAAAAAGAGCTTATTAAGCAAATTGAAGACTTTGTCGTTCTGCCTTGTTATACGCTATCCCACTCACCAAGCCCAGAAATTGGGGAAAAGGGGGAAGACGGGACCACTGTCCCCAAGGGACCAGCCAGGACCCTACTCAGGGCAGCTCTGCAGCATTTTTGGCAACAGCAGGAGCCAAACTCGGACAAGGGGAAGATTCAGGGGCTGATTACTCAGCCTAATAAGTTAGTTGAGATGCTGAAGCAGCTACATAAAGAAGACATAGTTATGTATCATTTTAATTATGCATAAAATGCCTTTTTCTTTTTGTTACCTTATTTCATTATTGAAAACCTTTTCTCACGTATACATTTTAATTCTCAAATCCAGTCGCCAGCAGAACAATTTATAAATAATTTAATGCACAACAAGGAACCAATTCTTCCAAAAGTGGCAATTCTGGAATGAGGCCACTGAAAACTCTCTCAACATCTGATACTTTAATGTCATACCACCAGTATGGCACCCAGAAGGTAGCAATACACAGCTCCTCCAAGCTATACAGGCTCATTTATAAACTGTAGTTGAGGAGCTTGTGCATGAAAAACATCTTTCGGTGATCATCAAAATACAAGGGAAGCCTTCGGCACGCACCAAGGGAAGGAGAGCCTGCCACTGAGTTTGCAACACCAGCTTGTGAGCTACACAGAGAGAAAGGAAAGAAACCTCCACTTTAAGAGTCCTCTCTTCCCTGGAGACCCATGACCAGCTATACAGATTGGGCTGGGCAGGAACATTCCCCTGTCAAAGCCCTTTGGCACCTCAACACTGCATTTAGGATGGAGAAGTTGTTACAGCATATCAAATAACACCAACCAAAGCAGAAGGTCTTGAGCACTGAGAGCAGCTGCTGAGTACCAGCATCCCTGCAAAATAAACCCAGAAGAGCTGAAGCGAGACCCTTACCTCCCAGCTGTTCCTAGAGGAAACACTGCTAGTTATCCTCACCCACAATCAGTGTTTGCTTAACAGACAAATTTTTTAAATTATGTTTGTCAGCTTTGCTAATTACACAAGATATGAAGCACAACACCTTAATTTTTCATGTATTTGCCTTCTTTTTTTCCCTTCCAATGGAATGAAACTAAAACCAAATTCATCTGTACAGCCTCTACCCCAGTGGAAGTCAGACTTTCACCACAGATATCTACACAGCCAGGCTTTTACATTTTTCTTTTTCATTGCATTTATTCACGCAGTGAAGCTGTATTAAAAATGTATCTGTTAAAACAACAGATACCTGGAGATGGAAGTCTGTACTGTGTTTTTTTGGGTTATTTTCCTCTCTCTTGATCCTGTTACAGTGAGCATTTGTGTCTAAAGCCCAGTGAGGTCAATGGGAATAAGCAGGTGCTTAAGTTTTATGTATGCGAATAAATTAGCTGTTATCAAAGAGAGTGCATATTTTACTGATTGGTGAATCAGTGCTTTCAAGCTATCAGATTGGATCAGCCTGATTGCCATCACAGAGATTCTTTTTGCTTCTCCACCACTGAGGCAAGACCTCCTTAAACTGATAATTTTTTGCCTTACTCAGTGGAAGGGGAGAGATGTGGAGAGCTTTTCTGAGCCCCTGCTTCTGTCAACCCTTCCCCATGTCCCCTATGCTCTTTCTTGGGCTCAGGTAAGGGGCAGATGTAAAAGGAGCTGCTGAGACACTGTAGCACTGAAATGGGGAGGTGGGTGCATGCACCTGCTGTGGAATCGATCACTCTAGACTTGCTGCCTTTCCATGTGCATGGTGCAAGGACCATGGGCAAGCCTTCTGCTCTACAGTAAGATGGGAAATTAAGACATATTCCAAGGTACCGTCAGGTTTTGCCACTAACGCTAATGAAACCACAGCTGGCAATAAACAGAGTGCAGGAAACAGTCTAAACTGGTACTGCAACATGGTGACAAAACATTTGCAGCTAGTGGTATCAAATGAACTGCAGGCAAAAATTCATCTGATTGATCACCTAGATAATGAGTTTCCTCCAAATCCCTCCCACAGACAAACCCAGAGCATTTGCTAACGTCGGTAAGGAGCAATGCTGTGGATCGCCCTGACACTGCCTGTGCCAGCCTACTCCATGATGGCCCAACCCTGCATTCTTCAGGCAGGATACTGCTCTAGGTGCTGTGGTCAGGCTCTGCCCCGACCTGCTGATAACTTTCTGGCCCCAAAAAACAAAGGGCTGACTGGTTTTGCACAGCCCCAGTCTCTCCAGCCCCATTTATACATAACTAGGAGGTGTTGCTGCAGACTGGGTTAACTCCTGGTTTTGGAATCCTCAGGAATTTGAGGCGAAGGCCCCATGGCTGTGGCAGGCATCATTCTCTGCTCCTCTCCCTGCTTGTATCTGGTGTGGGAGAACCAGTTCCCCTCCCAGGAGCAAACAGCCTTTGCAATGGGGCTTTATCTTTGCTGGCAGGAAACCGTGAAGGTTAGAAGGCAGCGAGGGAAATTTGTGCTGTCAAAATCAAAGCTGCAGTAATTAAACAGGCGTTTCTTTTGTCCCAGGGAGGTGGTTGGCAGAACAGTAGTTGTGAGCAGGGACACAAGGGACTGTACACATACAACAGGAAATCTCATCCCACTCCACAGCACACCATCCCAGCCCCAGGACTGTGGCTGGTGCCAGGAGCAGGGTCACCATGCTCCTGAGCTCTGTCCCACTCCCATGTACCAGTGCAGTCTGAGGACCCTCACCCTGCTGTTCAAAGTTCATCTTCCCCCTGCAACTCAAACCTCTCCCTTTCTTTGTTGAAATCTAAGAAAATCTCCCAGAAAGAAGGGGTGGGGGGGTGTAAGAGCAGATTCTAGAGCACTTCTCAGTCTGATGTGCAAAAGCCAATTACCCAAAAGAGAGGCGAATCAATGGAAAAGGCCATTGGCTGTGTGGGAAGGCAGCAGCTGGCCTTTCCCAGGGCCACACACGGCCTGGATTGATGTTGCTCTGCACTGGCATCTGCTCACCAGATTTCTATTTGTTCCAATGATGGGTTGCCAAGGTGTTAAAGTCAAATCATTCAAATTGCTCACAAAGTAAAAGATACTCAAGATTCAAAATTACACCTTGACCCAGTTGGGTCATTTTGCAGCAATTATCACCAATTTCTATGGTGGAAGATTGTATGAGTTCAGAGGAGGAGAAAAAAAATATCCTTTCTTCACCTTGCATACAAATGAAAAACAAATGTGATCTTCTTGCTCTTGACATAACCATGCTTTAAAGAGCTTCACAAACATCCATTTCCTCATACGAGCTCCCACAGAAGATGTATTATCTCTTTTAAATATGACTTCTCCTTGGCAGTGCACAGCCTATTCTCTAACACTTTAAGAAGCCAACAAGTGACTATTTGCGAAACTGATGGTAGGAGATGGATACAATCTATTTTAAACCTCAGCAAAGTCAGCCAGTTTCATGAGGTTTGAACATAAGGCCTAATTATTCAAGTCACACAAATTATGAAATGTGAAATACAGCCCCCCGAGCTCTCCATCCACATGGGAATGATTTGGAAAATGCCCAACCATATCAAGGCACAGCGAGGAGAGAAAAAAAAATTAATAATAAAGCAAATAGTTTCCAGCACACAATGGTTTCCCAAGCAGTGATGCTCTCCCTATCAGAGCTTCTCTGTCTTGTGAACTCCACCTCAATGTGCCTTTCTGTCATTGCCGTGCTCTGCTCTTTCCGTAGTAAAGCCCAAGGAAATTGAGAGCAATATCTTTGGGCTCTGGGCCCACTCACTTCTTCCACTTTTGCAGTGGGGCTGGATCCAACCCTTTCTTCCCAGATGCTTTGGCTACCTTCTGCCTTTCCCTGATGCCTTTTGTACAGGTACTGCTACAACAGGTTCCACTGTCCAGGAAAGCACCCCCTGTGCTGGTTGAAAACAACTTCACCCTTTATAGGAGAAATAAATCCAGGCAAAGGCATTTCCTTCAACATAAAAATTACAGACTCCTCTGACTTACTTGATCTTGTTTGTGAGGTCTTGCTGTTCAGTAATTTGGAGACTGTTTATTGCCTCATTTTCCTTTTTTTTTTTTTTTTAATGGTTGAAATCACTGTTTTAACAGAGAATGAGGAAAAATTATCCATTCCCAGGCAAAACCTCCTGGATCTGGCTGTGGCTTCCCTCTTTTGCTAAAGATAGGGCATCACACACTGAATGCTCCTTCTAGTGTGGATCACTGGGTTGGGTCAGGGGACATCAGCAGAGCAAGGTCATGTTGGATTGGTGTTATTGTGGGAGCAGCGCACTGGATCTGGATGCATTGTTTTTGAGGGCACAGACAGCAACCTCTCTCCTATGGACACCTTGTCTCAGGTGTCTGCACTCAGAGGGGATTTTCAACAGTGACAAATACAGCACACACAGAGCTGTATTGAGCCCTCCCTTGCTCCTGAGACCGGCAGCATCTGCCAGGTGCCAGTGGCTATGCAAAGCCAGGAAAGGCTGAATGTGGCTGGAATGCAAAAAGGCTGGGGATAAGAAGACAAATGGTTCTGGGAGAAGTAGTCAAGAATGACTTCTTTCAGCGGGTCCTAAACCTTCTTCAGCCATTAAGACACCACACTGGCACTTATTGGTTGAGTCACCAAAGCCACTTTTGCAGGCTCACCTTCCTGAAGGAACCCCTCCTTCGAAAGTGGCTTTAAATGCCCTTTGGAAAGGGCTACAGAATGCACGTATGAGTGAACAGAGCCCCAGGGTACTGCCTCCGCTGCCTTGGTGGAGTGCTGCTTTCCTATAGCAGCCTCCTCCCGAACAACATTTCCTCTAGAATGGAACTGCATGCTACAAGTCATATAAATATAAAACATATTTATGTGTTGCCTGATCATAACAGGCAATTCTCAGCCTGGCTTTCTTGCTCTTGAATCCACAGCACAGCAAGGCAGGTTCCCACACAGCCTCACCCCAAACCCAGCCAGGGTCACAGAATTCTCCCCCACATCTAAACCACCTGCACAGCTTTCAACCATGTCCAGTTTCCTTGTCCCAGACTCGGATGGTGTGGGGATTTTGGAGTGCCCAAACCTTTGCTGACATACACAGGCGGTGGAAATCAAGAGTTAAATTCAAGTCACAAGGAAACGGCACTAGCACAAGGCTGGAGATAGGACAAGGCTGACAGAGATGTGAGTGCTGGGACCGAGCCCCCTGGGTGCTGTTTTAGTAGGACAGGGGGAGAAAGAGGATCACCAGGAGACCCTGAGCAGGTGGGAAGTGTCCTCCAGCTGTCACTCCACAAACTATAGCAGATTTTGGTCCTCCCATCTGCTCAGAGCTGTCTGCACAGACAGGGAATGTGCTGGGGAAGCCCTGTGAGAACCTCTCAGCCAGGGCATGTCTGTGCATGCCATGCTGGGCACCCTCCTCCCCCCTCTCCTTCCCCCTCCCCAGCGCAGGGTTGGCACAGCACCAGGGAAATTAAGCGGGCAATTTCTAAAGCTGAGAGAAAAGCAGCCATATGGGCCCTAACGGCCAGGTCGCTTAATGACCAAAAGGAATTTTCTAGAGAAGCCAGAGAAATGCAACAGTGAATAAAAGGAACAGTAACTGCTCCAATCCATCCAGAGGTTGCTGTAAGAGAGAAGCTTTCAGAGAGCTCTGAATACTGGGTAATGCCCAGTCCTGTCTAATTAAAAGATGAAGCAGGAGATAGCTGGAGCAGTAGGAAGCAGGAAGGAGTAAAAGAGGGCTGAAGTTCAAAGTTTTCCGTGCCACAAAGAGCCAGGACAGCTGCCCATGATGGCAGGAGAAGCCCTCCCACAGCCCCTCTGCCCAGGCACCTACTGCTGCACCTCTGGAGATGGCATTTGCATCATCAAGTCTCTCATAAGACTTTATAGCTTAATTCACGGCATATTTTCCTGCACAAAACAATCACTGCTCATGTGACAAAATGAAAGCACAGGTGACTTCTCCAGGTTACAGCTCCAAAGTTCAGGATGCAAACCTGGCACCCTTGCCCTCACCCTTTCACATCCACCACCAGCTACAGACACCATGTCTCCTTTCTGCTTTTTCTCACAGGAAAACCATCATCACTTGTAATTCAATTTGTGAGTACTTTTGCACTGTATGGCTTCATGCTCTACCACATTTCATATCCTCTACACGCTTGCAGGCAGAGCTCCCCCTTCTATTGGGGCTGGTGAGCAGGTTTCTTCTGAGGGTCTTCCAGGTTATTGAACTACATTGTTAATGCAACTTGTTTCCCATCAGTTGAGGGCAGAGTGCCAGGGACATAATTTATTTTCCATGTTTATTTATGTCAGGAGAGTCCTTAAAGGATTTGTTTGCAGTTGCCTCAGTTGCTGCTCCTGCTGAGGTTACTGCCTGCCCTGTTACATTGCCAGCAAGTTGGGCTTGGGGAGACTGGAGTCCACCAGCTTACCCTTCTTCTGTTTTGATGCTATGGAAACAACTAATTTCCCTTATGCTTCTTAATTAGGAGCAGAATCACCCTTTTTGCTGGCCAATAGGCCCTTGTGACCCATGAAAATAAAGCGAGCTGAGAACCAGCAGCGGCTCCACAGCTGAGCAGCTGTTTCTGCACAGTCGCCAAAGATGGGCCAGTTCTGGTCACCTCCTTCTTGGATGTTTTGAGCATGTCCCATCTGGACTGTGATAATACAGTGACAGCAGAAAGCACTGTTGCTCCCACAATGGAGTGCCCCAGGAATGAGTTTCTTCTCCAGAACAATGTGGACGGAGACCTGAAGCCCTTGAAAAATTGAGGTATTCGGATTTTCTCAACAGAGCAATTCCCCCGCCTTCTCATGCTCATGGGGTAACCAGCTGGGTCATATTTTACTCCAGCTGCCACTGCCTTTATTAGTATGGTTGCTCCATGCTCACTTATGGCTCCAGGAGTCACTTTTTTTTTGCTATAAACAATCTATTGCAAATTTGCAAACTGAGATGTCCTCCTCTGCACCAGGCCTCACCAGCCGAGCTTCATCACCTACAGGTCACAGTGAGACCCTGCACCCTTCCCCAGGTTTTCCAATCCAACACATTGCTACCCAGCAACTTCCAGTTTTTTGCAGCGACCCAAGGTGATGTGCTGGGAACCTAGCTGCAAGTTAGTTTGCTCTTTAGGGTTCAAGGCTACTTTGGGGAAGGGAAGCATGCCATATCGATTTTCTCTGCTGTTCTTGCAACCATCCAGGTAAAGAAACATTTGTTATTCTGTGACAGATCCCTGCATCCTACCTGCTGCATAGCAGAGCTGGCAATTTTGCCAGAAACTCTGCTTTGAAGGGGTTTGCAATGTTAATTAAATTTCTGCAGTTGTATCTCTTGGCTCTGAATAAGATCCGAGCGCCTCTGAGCATGTGAGCTCAGCTCCTTGACCCTGTTCAAGCCTGGCTCTGAACAAGTCTGGCTCCCAACGCTGAATTCCCTCAGTGGAACATCAGAAATATAATATTGCTCCTCCACAAAAGGAAATGAATTCAGGACTGCCAGGGTTCAGACAAGGCATTGGTCTAGATAACCTACAGGCAGAGAGAGGATCGCAGAGCTACCAAAAAATTCAGATATCCTTGCCCAAAAACTGATTTGTCTCAACACACAAGCAAAAACGAGTATCTGTGATCACACAGACAGGCAGGATGAAGGAAGGACAGCAAGTCACTGCAAGGACTCTGGATGAATTCCACACAAAGTTCCCAGAAATCTGGCTCCCTTTCACCTCTGAGAATGCACAGCCACTTCCTGGGCTGGCACTGGTAACCTACCTGACACAGCTGGGCTTTTTAGACACTGCTTTCCAAGAAAGCATGGAAGGGAGAGGAGCTGCCAAGTCTGGAAAAGCAGAAGACAAGTTTGTTTTAACAATTAAGATTCTTTAGACATTTTAAAGAGGCAGCTTTTAAAGAATATTAATAAATTAAATAGAAGGGAAACATGGAGAAGAAAATGAGAACTTGAACTCAGGGGACCTGGGGGAATGGGGCTCCTGGACAGCAGAGACATATCTGCTCAAGCTCTTCCTGCAGAGGTGATGAGAGACGGGCACACGGGTCACCAGAGCCCCACAGGGCTGGGAAACCAGAACAGAGGATAGAAAACAGACTGACAGTGCTGGGCTGGCATTTCCTACCCAGCACAGCACCATTTCTGTCAGATCTTACAAAGAGGCCTGGGAATGAGGTGGGTGGCAGGGTCACAAGCCACTCAGCACCTGCAGGTTTGCTCCAGAGCAGCCATTCGGAAGATGACCAAAACAGCGTGACATCTTCCCGAGGAATGTAGCAGAGCTGCTGCAGTTGGGAAACAGTGAATCTGTGCCTGCCCTGCAGCTGCAGGGGACATCTGGCAGACTCAGTGCCGGTTCAAGAAGAGTTTGTGCTGCTGCTCCTAAAGGTGTTTGCTATGAGGGAAATGGGAATTACTGCAGAACAAGAGCAAGGAGGTGCAGAGGCATTTGGGGAACTTTACCCACTTAAAGCACAGACAGCTGTCACCATACAGGGATTCAGCCACCAAAGGCACAGGATTTGAGACCTGAGAGCCCCTGCCTCCAGGCTCAGTTAATAGCATCTCCCACAGTGACAATACCATTGACAGCAGTGACAAAGACTCTCGGGCTTCAGCTGGAGGGGGTTCGGCACAGCCCCAGGGGAGCACCCAGCACTTCTCCCTGTTCCCACCGGTGGGTTTCTAACCGCTGCTCCCAGCCCAGCACCAGCATATTTTCTCGGATATTTTCCCAGTTTCCACAAGAGGGCACCGGCACGACATCAACGAGACGTTCCGATGTTCTCCCCCACCGGCAGCGGCGCCGCCCGGTCCCGTCCCGGCGGCGGCGGGAGCGGCGAGAGCCGGGGCCGGGGTCTTGCCCAGGGTTTTGTCTGCAGAAGGAAAGCGGCTGATGCACATGTCCCGGGAGATCTTGGCTCTGGAGCCGTGACTCACCTCGACGTTTGCTATTGCAGAAATAAACTCCTTTTACTCAAAAAAGAGGATTTCTCGAATAGCTCTGCCAATACCGAGGGGCTGCAGAGAGGGGAACGGGCGTTCCTCGGGGGGTGCAGAGGGACTCCCACTGGCACCTGTTTTCTCCAACCTCCCCATCCCCGTGCACTGACCAGGCAGGGAGCATTAGTCCTCGGGAGGTGTTCCTCTGGGGAAAGAGCTTTGTCTGAAGGATGTGCTGGGCTCTTGGCAAACCCTGATGCAGGGAAACACTTTCTGGGAAGAGATAAACTAGTGAAGGTAATCCCCTGTTCCCTCCCCCAGTAACAGAAATGTGAATGAGAAACATACAAAAGCCACTCAACTCCAGTCTGGACTGGACACCCTTCACAAAGCTTTCGACTCTGAGACCTGGTGCATCACACCCTTCAGGGAGTGATGAACCTGCTTTGTCAAGAACTTCACCTCATGCCACAGAACCTGGCAGATCAGACACTCGATGCTCTGGACTTCAGGCAGAGAACGAAAATTTCAGTATCTTGTTGGGTGAGTTTTTAACCCAGGTGAGCATTGTAGAAGACTGCTCAAATCAGTGTTGCCCTGTTCACTGCCCATACAGTGGACCCTGGAACATGACAGTTGATTTCTTCTAGATTATCTTGATCTTTCTGGACACTGCATGTGTACCAAAACACGAGGTGTATCAGATTGTCTGACAGGCCTGTCATTCTGTCGTGAAATATGACATGCATCCCGCCTGGGAGGAAGGACTGAATTGCTGTACACTTCAGTGCTGGCTGAGGCCAGGCAAGATTCCTCATTTTGAAGTCTCATTGATCAGATGTGGAGGATACATTGCTGCAGCATAAAAAAAAAAAATGTGGCTAAAGTACCAAACCACCTACCTCTCTTTAGCTGTGCCTTTATATAAAACCTGTTGCCATTTCACAGGCACGTCTGTGAGGAATTTCCTTTTTGTGAATCCAATTTCCTCTCACCTTTTAATAAAAATGCATCTCTGACATGAAGGGTGCAAAGGTAGAGACAGCATGGCTCAGTACAGAGCAATGGGGAATTGGCCAAGGAGCATCAAAATGGAGAATAATCAAGAAAAAATAAAAGCCAATTTAATGCATAGAATTTAACAAAGGAGAAAAATGCTTCTTGAGCATCATCACTGGTTGTCCTCCTGTAGCAGATGTGCCAGAGGGACACTGTGAGCATGACAGAGGAACAGAAATGCCAAAATAAACACAAGTAACAAGGTGGGAAGAAGCCAAAGGGCTGGTGGGAGCTCCCTTGCTCCCCACCACAAGCCTTGTCAAAGACACAGCTTTGACCAAGTACCAGCCAGGACATGACTAATGTGGAATGGATGTAGTATCTCCACAGGAGATATAGCATGTGCTGGACTCAAGAAAAAACACGAGAGACTGCTTTGTTTTATTCTTGCTTGGTGATAAATGAGACCTGACATCCTTTCCCAAAGACTGAATTGATCAACTCTAGTGCTGCAGGTAGTTAGATCTGGAGTCATGGTGGGGTTGTCTCTAGCAGACATGGCATCATTTTGCTCCTTGTGCTTTTGTTGTGATCCTGAAACTAAACTCCCCAGGAACTACAGAAAACTAAAGGAGCATTCTCTTGTGTTACACTTTTTGTCCCAGCAGTCATCCAAGTTTTTGGTAATTATAACTGTGGAGGAGCCCAGCAGAGCCACCCAGCAGCTCAGCGAAGTCACAGCTTCCATTTTGAGGGAAACAGGAGAATCTGTCTCCTGAGATGTACTTCAGCCACAGTATCAGCAGTAGCACTTCTGCATGACAACACCTCACTGAGAAAGGCAAATCTTTATGAAGAGTTGACCAATACATAGACAGTCAAAAACAAGCACTATAGACTAGAACTTGCAGTATTTTGGAAAGTCTACAGATGCCAATTGAGCGGATGCTTCCTCAGAAGAGTGTTTCCAGGTTTTCCTCTCAAAAGAGATCCCTTTCCTCATGCACTGGTCTTTTTCTTCTTTTCATCCCATATGGGTCCCCTCCAGGGTTCAGCTGCTCCCTCGGTCCCAACACTGTTCTCAGATTGGCTTCCTCAGCCCTTGGACAGTGAAATCCCCAAAGTGCAAACAGCCCCTGAAGTTTCCTTTTGATCTCTTGGTAGTCTGCCATCTCCAGCCAGAGGCATTTGGTCAAAGGTGAAAAAATCCAGAGCCAGGTGGTTTTGGATGTGAGTCCTGGAGAAGCTACACGGGGGTTAAATGACCCCACCAAGGTGCATGACAGGCAGCCTCCACAAATGAAGACAAACCTGTGGGTAAAGCAGTCCAGATCTCTTACCTCCCATTTCTGTTTTGGACATGGAAGACTTTTGTCTTGTATACTTAAAGAAGGATGTGTATAATGGGCTGTGTAGAACACACTTGGATTTCAGAGCAAACCCAGGATGCAACAGCAGTGCTGGTGCTGTTGGATGATCTTCGGCAGCTGGGAGCTGAATCACAGAGATGCCAGTTGGGGTTTATCAAATGACAAGACAATATAATCTACACATGTACATCACCTTCAAGCAAGGGCCCTGTGACACAGGTAAAATTGCTTTTGTTCACTCAAAAGATCAATACTGTCAGGATGAAATAATATGCAAGCTGGTGTGAAGAACTCTGCCTGACCACTGACTGTCAGAAACAGGCAGAAACACCCTCTTGTAAAAAGAAGATGGAAAAGTATCCTGAATATACTGCCACTTCCCAAGTCACTGTATTTGGACTGTTGTCACCTGGAACTGTGGACCGTCTTCAGATTTCTTGGAAGAACAATTTTCTATGCACATGGTGTGTTCTGACACAGGAAGTTCCTCAGATTTAATCGGGTTTTTTCTATTAAATGATCATGGCTAATCAAAAAGCCGGAATCCCATCTGAAGACCACACTCCTCGGTGAATGCCAGCATTTACTCCAGGTCAGGTCTTCCCTTGGAACAAACCCAGTGTCAAAGGCAGTTTCTCATTCTGATCTAAAACTCTCTCTGGTCCTTCAGCAGCTCTTTCCCCTCGCCCCCGCATGTCTGCTTTGTTTTGCACTGGATTTAACTTTGCATATGTGGTTTGGTGTGGGTTTTTTTAATATAACATCAAATCTCTTAATTCTCTGACCCAGAAAACAGAGACAATCCTCATAAAAATCTGGGGCAAAGAAGATGCTGCTAGCACGTGTGCAGTAGCAAGGGATTCCGAAACTCCCAAATCTACCCGTTTAAAGTAATTTTGATTAAAGAAAGAATTTTGAGAACTGTTGCTGTCAGATCTCAGGTTATTTTGAAAGCAAATCCTGAGCTTTCAAGTGGTGCTCTAGTCTGAGCAAGACACTTTAAAAAGTGACAATGTGGTGGCCCAGTGTTCATCATCACCTGAAACGTGATGGCTTTTCCCTTTCACATTGTCACCTCCACAAGGCCAGCCAGGACACAAGACCCACAGCTGCTCCTGCAGCATCCAGAAATAAAGGCTCCCTCTGCCACAACACGACCTTTCCCGGAGCCACAGAGCCCCATTCCTCCAGCACTTTTGCCAGTGAGTAAATAACGAGAAATTAGTGCATGGCCCTGATGATGAGCCACAGTGGAGCAGCCGCTGGCACTAATGAACCTGCCAGGACAAACAGGGTGTCACAGACAGCCAAGGCCTCCAGTTTCATGACATCACCAATGTCACACCCATGTCACTCCTTGTCCTCCACAGAACCAACACACACGGTCCCACTGGTGAGTCACACCCAACACCAAGCCAGGAGAGCCCCGTCTGATGCCAGGCAGGGATGGGAACATGTTTCATTTGGCATTTCCTCTTTGCATGTTTACTTTAATGAGGATGAATAGCAAAATATCCAGGCTGAGTCACACAGGCAGCAGTCTCCCTTTGCCCGGGAGATTTTAGGGGCAAAAGGAGGGGACAGAGGTACAGCCCCACAGCCCCACTGCAGACTGCCCCCAGGGAAGGGGGGGCCTGCTAGCCAGGAACTTCTACCCCCAACACAGTACCAAGGATGAAGTGTGGGAGTTCACTGCTCCATCCCCAGCACCAACCGTGGGGAAGTCCCTGGTGACAGCAGGGTTTAACCCACTGGCTCTATACAATTCTGGAAGGCAGAGTCTCATTAAAGCGGGTAATTTGGCCTGATTACCCTGGGTAATTGCCATGGCTGGGGCCACAATAGCAGCCAAACCCTGGAGGAAATTGCATTACTGTACATGGAGGACTCAAATCTGAAAGGGAAGGAGCAGTTCACAACAACCAGGGCTTTAATACCAGATTAAATGCTTTCACAGCAGCCCGGCTGTTTGAAAGCTTCCAGACAGCCTTTTGTCACTTTAGTGTGCATTGTTCTTTGGCTTCAAGAGGTACTTTAAAATGTGACCAACTTTATTTTATTATTTTTTTAATATGGTAGCTTAGCTTTCTTGAAGGAAATTCATGAACCTGGGATGGGCACTGCTCCATAAGGTAAGGCATGAAGTGCTTTAATGGCAGAGGGGCCAAGCAAAGCTTCTCTCTCCAAGGCTGTTAAGGCAATCTATTAAGCATTCTGTCCTTTAAAGACTCACTATTTTAGAAGTCTGGATGAAGCTCCAACTGGAATTATAAATTTTTAACTTTCCCATTAGCTGAAAGAGAAGTATGGTACTTTCTTCTGATACAGGGAACAGCCTACATTCATACAAGGATTTTACTTTAAGAAGTAAAGCCTTGAACCAGGAGCTAAGCCATGTCTCAGGGACATGCCCCACTGGGTGCTTAAACGCAGAAGTTTGGGGGAGTTCTTGTCTGACTCTGGGCAGGTGGGAGCAGGAGGACAGCTGGACCAGGGTGTGGCATGTGGGCACCTGGCAGCAACAGCAGCAGGGTGGTCCTACCCTACTCAGGGCTGGGAAGGTACCCCAGAAACAGCAAGGATAAGTCGTGGGCTGGCTTCTACTCCGAAATTTGGCACGTGGGAGATGCAGAGCACACACTCATAGGAAGCTGATGCTCCTCCTGTCCCTCCGCTCCCTGACATGGGGACACAGAGGAACCTCTGTCTCTCCCCTGGCCCACCACAGCCAGCCGGGAGGGGGGGGCACAGCCTCGAAGGGCTCTGTGCCACCTCGATCTGCCCACAAATGCATCCTTGTCATTCAAATGAGAAGCTGCCACAAAGGCGAGGGCCCTGCCCTAAACAAAGAGCCACTTGGGATAACGGCAGAGGGGGACGCGGGTCCCGGTCTCCAGTGATGAATGCAAATGCCTCCAAAGCCTGGGAGCAACTTCTCTGGAAACAACACAGACAGGGCTTTGTGAGAAAAAGGCTGAGAGAGGCATCATCATACGCAAGCCCCCAGGAATGCCCAGCAATCCCCAGCTGGAGAAACGCCTTGGGGGCATACACAGACCTTCCTTCTCACCCTTGGCCACAAAGTCAAGAAAAAGCCGCTCAGAATCTTTTTTTTTTTTTTCACCCATGCTCTTGTAACCAAACTAAAACTTTCCTGGCACTCCTGCATCCCTCAGCCGCTGATGCCAGAGCCCATGTCCACACAGCATGATCTTAGTGACGCCACCACCGGCACCCCACTGTCAACTCCTGTCTGGCAATCTCGGTGACAGGCAAAGCAACTCCCTAGGGCAGAGCATCTCCCTTGGGGCCAAGCTTGCTCAGACTAAGACATCAGTCCATCCCCAAGCTGCAGGTTTTGCCCTGCATAGCCATGTCCCCACAAAAGCAGCAATGCAGCCCAGTGGGCAAGGAGCTGCCTGCAGGAACAGCCGTCTCCCTTATGAACCAGCCAGTCTGTCTCCAGGTCAACACCTTAGGTGTTCAGACTCCACACACCAGCTACTCTGAAAAGCACAACTTGAAGGTAGACCTCCCCCCAGACCTGGTTCAAAGCCCAGTGAAGTGAGAGCTCTCATTACCCAGTTACTGCTAACATATAGGAAGTCTTTGCTACCTGCACCCCTGAGACATCCAAACTCAACAGCCATAAAAAGATGCAATTTGTGAACGCTGTGGTGAGGAGGGGTTGGGGGTTTACTGTGAAGACAGCAGTGCAAAATGCAAAGTCATAAATTTCAAAAGCGGCATACTAAAATTCAATGGAATCACTCAAGTCAAGCTCTCTTCTATCTGCTATTTTATGTTCTCTTTGTCAGAGCAGCTAATGGTGGACAATAAAAACATTAATTATAAAGTTAGATTTATAAACTGGGCAGAATATTCCACTAGTATCAAATCTGGAGAATCATTCCATGTTACATTGCTTTGGGCAGCACGCTAACAAGAACTGCCTTTGAATTATAGCCCTCCTTCATTTTGCTGAACTGCAATTTGGGCCAGCACCACTGTTCGTTTTAAATGAAACTTCAAGCAGGAGTGGAGCAGAGGACAGAGCTCAGAGGCACAGTCCAGCTCAGCACTGAAAAACCTCTAGGTTGCAGGGGGCGAGCATTTGGGGTATAAAGCTCTGTTGACATTGTGCTCTGTTTACTGCAGAGAATTGCTGGATATAATTTTCCAAGGTTAGCAGAGCTTTCTATTGCCATGGTTTCATGCTTCCTAGTTTTCAAATATTTGATTGAAATGCCTCACAGATCTTTAATTTTGTAGCTGCTTCATAAAGTGGATGTCAAATAAGTCTTGAGGCTCTCACTTCCCAGACAGTGGTAGTTTTCTAACAAAACCTCTGAAAATATCTGGCTTCTTGTGCTCCCTGCTGCTCATTAGAGGGCATAAGCATAAACCTGATTTACATTAATCCCTTTGGAAACCCACCAATGCTGTCTCAAGCTGGAAAGATTCTTTGCCCCAGCAAGCACACCCACAGGGGAGAGACAGCATCCTGACACCCATCGTACATCCTAAATGTCAGATTCCCAACCTAAATAAGTCTTGGTGTAATGTAATCCCCTTCTCCTGTAGTTCACTTCTGCTCTATTACCACCATCCCCGGCATCTTCTGCTTTGCCTGACAGCCCCAGCTCTTCATCAGGGTTTGGAGAGAGTGCTCAAATCTAGTCCAGGACTAAAAAGGTACCTTAATGCCTGGAAGCTGTCATCAGTAACTAATAAGCCCTTACATTTACCCTGTAAAAGCTGAGTGCAGCGTATTCGGTATTGAGGGTAAAACCAGGTCAAAGACAAAGTTTCAGTGAAATTGATTGGGGCAGAATATATCAATTTGTGTGCTGTTTGCATGAAATATTAATTCCAGCTTTAACATTTGGTTACAAAAGAGAGTGAATGCACTGTAATGATGCAGGTATACTTTATATTCACCACATTTTTTATTCTCCTAGGAACACATGGGGAATGATAGGCTTTTTCCTCCATGGCAGGTGTCTGAGTCGGAGCCTGTGAGCCGAAGCACACACTTGTAGCCGGAGCCTGGGCGGCAGAGGCAGCGTCCTGGCACACTGCTCTGAGCAAGCCCTGCTCATTAGATAACCCCGCCGTGCTGCAAACCCTTCTCCCTCCTGCCTTCACAGCAGTGCACTGGCAGCATTTTGAAATTCGCTGAATTTCAGGGAAACTTTTCCTCCCCCAAGAAAAAAACCCTTAATTTCTTCCATCACAGAGGGGTGAAGCTGTATAGGGCTGCTGGCACTGTGACCTGAAAGAGACACGACCTAAGCTCTCCATGCCTGCTAAAACCTGTTATATCTCTGCAGACTAAGCAGGCACCTGTGAGGGGAGAAGTACAACCACAAGGATGCTCGCGCTGTGTAGACCCCCGCAATGAAGCCAACCCTCCTCCTGCTTCCGGCACAGAGCATCCCAAAAATACATCCCCGAGCATGTCACAGCCCTCGGGGACCGCTCTGACTCCAAACGTGCCGTTTTACCCTGCATGCTGCTGGAGTTTGTGTGGCTCCATGGCAGCCAGGGAGGGAGCCCTCGAGACAGGCCAGCCCTTTCCCAGCGCCGGAGAAATCACCATCCGTGTGTGAAAGCTGGTGGGGCCATCGCCCCATGGTGCTGGGCTGAGGGAAAGTTGGGTCGCCAGGCTGTGGTGGAGATGCACTGCGTACGTTAGGGTGCACTGCGTGCAGGGGAGGGGAACTCTGTCTTCCAAAGAGCTCGGTGCAGCGGGTATGGGGTGGGGAGCACTGGGTGCAGGGCGGGGGAATAAACAGACCCTTCAGTCTGCTTTGGGGGGGACACCAGCTGCAACGAGCGACACCACGTAGATAAGTGCTGGAGGGGGCACCGGGTGTAAAAGGGCTCGATCAGAGGAAGCAGAATGGAGGGCACTGGCGGCAAAGGGCGTACCGGGCAGCGGGGCGCGCCAGGGAGCGTTTCCAGCCGCCGAAGCTCACCCAGTGCAGCGGGGCCCGGCGATGCCCGAAGGTGGGGGAGTACCTGGCGAGGCGGGGGAAGGGGGATCGGAGAGGAGCGGGGGGCCGCGGGTAACTCACAACTCCCCGGGTGATGTCCTCCGCCGCAGGGGTCGGCGCCGCGGGCGCTTCTTGCCACGCCAGCCACAGAGCGAGCACGAGGAGCATCTCCCGGCGGCGGGCGCGGTGCGGGGCGGCGGGGCTCAGCATCCCCCTGCTCTTCGCGCCGCCCGGCCCCAGCCCCGGCCCCGCGATGGGCTACGCCGGGCTCCGCGCCGCATCCGCGCTCCCGCCCCGGGCTGCCGCCGCCGCCGGGGAGGGAGGGAGGCAGGGAAAGAGGAAGAGAGGCGGGGGGCTCCACTCCGTTCGCGCTGCTCCGCCGAGGATGGAGGCGGGGGGGCTCCGCTTCCCGCTGCTCCGCGCTGCCGGGGAGGCTCCGCCGCCGGGTGCGCCGTCACATCGCCCCGATTCCGTAGCCTGCGGAGCGGCAAAGTTGCTGCGGGCGCTGGCGCGGAGCAGAGCGCGGCTCGGCAGCGAGAGCTGCTACTGCTGCTGCTGCCGGGGGCTGCGCGGCTCCAGTGCCGCTGCTATGTACTTCTCTGCGGCCGGCCGGCGACGGAGGAGGAGGAGGAGGAAGAAGGGATGATAATGAGGGAGGCGGTGTCAGTGCTCCGCGGGCGTGGGAGGGTTTCACAAGCGTAGTCTGGCCGCAGCTGACCTCCGAACACCGCCACCGATCCCGGCCCGCTCCCCCTGCGGGCAGGAGCGGGCTCAGTCCCCTCCCGTCTTGGTATCTGCATCTGGCTGAAATCCCTCGGGGTTCCGACACTTTTTTTTTTGTGTGTGTGTGGGTTTTTTTTTGTTTTTTTGTTTGTTTTTTTTTTCCTAAACATCAACATTTCTGTAAGTACCAGCTTCATCTCCGAGCTTTTAAGGGACTATGGGAAGGATCCCGTGGTTGGAGAATCCCCGAGGCACCTCGTCTCAGCGAGACAAATGTCTGGCTTGTTCCCATAAACAACAGAATGGGATCCTATGGCCCCTGCAACGTGTCCTCCCTCGAGAGCTGTGAATCTGCCACATGCTCCGACAGGCCAGATGGCAGGGGACACCCTAGCAGCTCTAGCTCCTGCCAGTTGAGGATGAACTTGTACTTCCTACCCAGTATCTGTCTATCTGTCTTCCCCAGTTCCTTTTGACATATTAATACACTCAACAGCTTTGCAAATGATTTTTACAGTTTGTTGTTTTGTTTTTGGGTTTTTTTTTTTAATAAATTTGCACTTTCTGTTTTAAGATAAATAAAAAGTGGAGATAATGAAGAGTGGGCAGAAAGGAAAAATTGCTTCTAGGTGCTGCTCAGGCAAAATTATAACAGACATTGATATGACATCTGCTGGACAAATAGATTAATCCAGCAATGAACCATAGCTGCTTCTGGAGATAGTTAATATCAGACAGGACTGGAGAAAACCAGTGGATAAGGGAAAAAGAAATCTATTTCCAAAAGAAATTGGTTAAAGAGAAATGGCAGGGAAACCTCACTTCCTGTGGGTGAGTTTGCAAGTACCCTGTGTCCCCATGAGCTTGTCTGGATCACAGGACTCAAAGCCTCACCAACAGCTACCTTGTGTAGCTCAAGAGCTGTGATCTCAAGAGCTTTGTTCCATACTAAAACAAAGTTCAACTTCTTAAAGAGACCAGCAAAGCCCAGCCTCTGGTTACACAGGTGCAGAGAGAGGGTTTCCAAATGGCAGGGCTGACAGCTCCCACTCACCATGTCACTGTCGGAAAAACAAAAACTCTCCAACAACATTTTTAGTGTTAGAGAATTAAGGCATTACTTTACTCTGGCCAGGATGTTGTTCTGGCCATGATATACAACAGAAACAATTTCATCCATACATTGCCCGGGTTGTACAGAGAAATTTCTTCCATCACAGGTGATCTTTACTAGATTTTTCACATACTCATACAGTCAAAACCCAGAGAAATTATTTGGTTCAATGTTCATTGGTCTCGAGTTACCCAGTTCTTAGTATTTGTTTTCCTACCGGTTATTGATTCCTTTGCCTTTGATGTTAATTAGGTTCTCATTCTTCATTCTCTTTTCTCTCTTTTCCCAGACCAGGTGCCTCCGACCATGCCAGGGGTGATGTTTGAAGGTGATGTTCATTAATGGTCGTTATCTTTTGTGCATGTCTGTGCTACTCCCAATCTTGTTGAGTTATTAAACGCATCAGGCCTCGAGTGGCAAAACAGTCCTTTGAAAAGAAACTTCAATTCCTTTCCCCCTGGGCAAAGGTGAACAAAATCCCTGGCTAAAATTATATAAACTTGGTAGCATTTCCAACAACCATTTAAATTCACCGTGGAATGATGTACACGGCCACTTTGCCACAAAGCCCTCCCAAAGTGTCTCTAGGGAGTGGTTCTCCGTCTCTGTACATCCCCCTCCAGTCTGCAGGATTCACTCCAAACCTGTGCATTGCCTGCTGCTCCCGCCTCCTCCCCTCCATCCCTCAGCTGCCACTGCTCTCGAGGGAGAGCTCTTTCTCACTTTCAATAACCGTCACACTAGCCCCGACAGGACAAAGACTGTTATTTGCTCTATTCCTGACTCCTCTGCTCTGAGCAGAAAGCAGCAGCCATGGACCACCCCTCAACTTTTTCCGGGTTTTCCAACAGAGAAGCGTTATTCCAGGCAGTCAAGCCATCCTGAGATTGCTTAGCAACATCACATGTAGTAATTTCCTGCTAAGCAGCTCTGGCATCTTTTCTTATTAGGAATCATTTCTTTTGACAGTTGACATGACTGTGGGCAGATCAGAGACATCCTAGCATAGCTGGGCAGGGCTGGGAGGAGTGCATAGCAATGTGTCAGAATCCCCGAGTTTGGGACAAATCTGCAGCCCTCCCCTTGGGATGAGCAGCTTCTGTGATGGCAGTCTTGGCAGGGTGAAAACTGTCAGCACAAGCTCGCTGACATGTCATGGGCTTGAGGTTACCACTGACAAGGCACCTTAAAATGCTTTCTAGGGATTTTCGGTCCTCTGAGAACTGCTCAACACAAACCCAGCACACTCCGCCTCTCTGCAGGGCACAGGTTGTCTGGCAGACTGGTCCTTGTGCTGGGCAGCCTGGAGCTCCAGAGCTTGGTCCTAACCTACATCCACAGTGCCTCCTCTCCTGTGCTGGCCACATCAGGCTGTAGCAGCGAGGTTACCTCAGCTGCATTCCTTGCAGTTCTGAAAGATGCTGCACGATCCACACTGACCTTTCATCCCATTTTTCAAAAGTTCATCATGGGCAGCCACTGCTGGACCAAAGACAAAGGCTTGAGCCCACTCAAGCTGAAAGAGTTTTGCTTTTAACTTCAGGGAGTCAAGGTTTTAGGGTACATGCTACCATTTTATCTTCCTCTCCTAGGTCACCCTCTCCCAGCAGCACATCAGGGACAAAAATCTTCATGGTTTCTGTCAGAGCAGGTGTTTTGGGGAGAGTGACATCAGGCCAAATGGAAAATGTTGGTCCATGTCAAATTTACTTTAATCTTTTTAGATTCCTTCCTGTGGCATTAATTGCAAGAGCATACCCACTTTCACCAAATGTAGAATGTACTAAACTTGCTCATTGCAAGAGAATATGATTTCCACAGTTGTTTCTCACCCCACAGAAACCTCAGAGTTTTTAGGGAGCCAAATGTCACTGAATTTCCCAACCTCTGATCTCTGTAGATCTCAATGCCCTGTTTCCCCATCTGCTCAGGTGTTAGTTATTCGCACATGTTCTGCGTCAGCATCTCTATCAGTCTTGCACCACAAGAATCTGCAAGGTGAATGATTATTTACACTGGATGAGGAGTTGCTTTGTCCATACTCTGTTGAAAATAATTCCCAGCATATTTATAAACATTTTTAGCAAGTACTTACAAGAGACAAGATAGCAGATTTCTGCCATAAATTACAAGACCAAAAGAGTCCACAGCCATGCCAGTTACAAAGAGCCAGGAGAGAATCTTTAATAGTTTAATTTTATTGCATGAGTCTTCCTCCTTTACTAAAACACCGCTTGACCATCAAGGCCCAAATATCAGAGGCTCTAAATCCTATATTTGAATATATATATAATTCTATATTGGAATATATATATACTCAAATTTAAGCATATGAGTAATCACACTAAAACTTCCCTCTAACCTAATGAATGTAGTAGAAGAGCAGCTTTCCCTGGGAAGGTGGAAACTGTGCCCAAAATAATGAGGCAGATTGTGTGGATGCCATCAGCTCCTTACAGCTACAGAGAGCAGAGCTGGGCAATAAAATGAACCTGGTTATAACAAACTGAACTGTGAATATTTTCCCTCTCTACTTTTCACTAAACAAAAAAACCTGCTTCAATGGCACAGGTTTAACTCCACGCTTATGTTGTAAGAGCTATATGAGGGTAGATGGAATTTTCATGCCATTCATCACCTAGGCAAGTTGAAGAATAGAATTTATTTAAGGAAGGAACAGCATGATGATTTTAATTCTTTTAAGTGTAGTTTCCAAAATGCATTCTTTATGCTTCATTTACTGCAAATGAATGACTCAGTTAAAACAGCATTTCAACACATTTCAGCCAAAATATTTTCTTTGCACAAAACAAAATAGAGATAACTGCAAGCAGCTGTAAGTAAGAGCAAGCAAATAGACACCCAGAGCAGAGAGCTATTTGTGGTGTACCTATGGTCTGTTTTAGCACAAAACTTTCATGCTAAACAAGAAATGCTAGTAAAGCTGATTTGCAAGTTCACATTTCCCTGATTTGCCCATTATTGTCAGTGTTTGGAAAAACCCGTAAACAAGTACACAATTTGTTTTCCTTTCACATACATTCCAGCCAAATGCACATACTTAAAATATTTTCACCTTTGTGCACCAAGATGATAAGTTTGAATTTAAAATGTCATTATCTTCTAGCCATACATGCTATATGAAAGATGAAGATTTTTCCACAGTCTCTTTAGCATAATTAGCATGTATGACAACATCTAGATGATTTAATTTCCCAATTACACAGCAATACTGAAAATACCCTTGGCATTAAATATGCAGCAATTCTTATCAGTAGATACTCTACGACTTTTCCTGCCCTATTATATCACTGCAGATGCTTGTATTTTGGCAAGTTGAGAAATGAGAATTTTCTGCCCTGTCAACCAGGGAGACAGAAATTGCTGTGCAGAGTGGGGCCCGGGCTGCTGCTATGGTCCCTCTCCGTGACCAGCCACTCTTAACAGCTCCCATGGAATTCCCAAGGGGCAGTGAGGACTTCCTCCCAAGTCCAAGTGGTGAATCTCAGACCCTGCAAAGTCTGAGAATGAGGACATTTGTGATATTATCCTGCTGTTCTCTAGAAGCTTTGGTAGCCATGAGATAAAGCTGGAGTATAATTTGCTTGCTTGTAATTAATATCACCCATAAACTATTTATTTGCATTCCTACTTTTAAAACGGATGGGTGACCAATAAAATTGGAAAAGCAAGCAATTATTTTTCCAAGACCAGTGGTAGACACCTAGTTGCACATATGTTAATTACCAGTCATGGGAAGCTTAGAAATTTTTCTTTTCCATGAGTAAAACCAAAATGTATCAGGGCGTTTACAGATGGCTTAGGAGTATACACCTTTTTTGCTTCCTTGTTCTCCAATTGAAAAATTAACCTACTGACATTTTTTCACAGCTTGTACTAAAGGAGGGAAACCAAAGATGGAAAACAGTATTTTCCTGCAGGTCAGGGCTCTGGAGTGGAGAGATCCTGCAGAGATGCTCACAGTGCTCTTGGCCACAGGACTTCTGTTCTCTACATAATCACACACCGACACAAAGAACCTCCAGCATCTCATGGATGTCCACCTGCCAGCTCCCACTCCACAGGCTGAGACAGCACTAACCATTATTCCACCGGAGCCCACTATCAGCAAAGCTTAGTCCTCTCTAACTCACTCTAATGTCTAAGTCTTGCAGATTTCCCTCACGTAACTCCTGAAAAATGCAGCCTTCCTGGCTTTCCCTGAAGCTTCAGCTCTTCCCAGCCTGCTTTTCCTCTGCTGGAAAACCCTTTTATCCCCCTGCTAGCCACATTCCTGCAGGTACCCATAACAAATCCTCTTTCAGAGGTCTTTTTCCAAGTCTAACACTCTGATCTCTCAGCACTACTCTCAAGCAGCTCTCTATGGAATTCTTTATATCAGATGAAATAAACTGCTCCTCTTTATTTCAAAGATTTTCACAGACAACCCTGCTTTGTCTTTTATTGCTTGTTTAGCACCAAGAAATCAGCTCATTTGTCCACCTGGACATGAAATCCACCTCTTCCTTCCTTTGCTCAAACACCCACGCTCATATTCTTCCATACTGCCCCTTCTGCCTGGGAATATTTCCTTCTAAGCAAGCCCAAGGCAGCCATGCTGTCTTCCCTTTGCCTCTTATAAATACACTGTAAGACCAGGACACCACCACCCAATCCCACTATATTTTTTTTCCAGTACAACCATACTCCAAGAATTTGAACTATATTTTTCTGTAATTTCCTCTATCTCCCTTACTTGCAGACATGTCTCGTTTTCCATCTTCTTCTCTTTGTTCCTGGTTTGTGGGGCATCCAACACAACCTCATCTCAGTCTACTGCTGGAGTCCCTTGGCACTACAGGAACGTGCGTGGCAGCTACAACACCCACAGACTCAGTTCAAGGCCATGTTTCCACTGACCAGACACCAGCACAGACCATCTAGAACAACACCAGCCACGTCTGCCTCCCTGCTGCATCATGTTCTTCTCACAGAACAGCGTTTAAGGCATTAACACCCATGAATTATAAAACAATACAGAAGAAGCTCACGTTCTGCAGGCTTAGTTTTGCTGCAATGTCCCCAACACAGAAATGCCTCCATCAAGATCTGGTAATAATGAGCCAGGCAGAAGGATTGGTCAGAACTGCCGTGTTAATGCAAACCAAAGTGTAATTTTCTCTTCACTAGCAGTATTCCTATCCTTGTTCCCATTGCTTTTCAGTAACAGTCCATGAAAGGATGTTGATGTCTTGTTTAAGCAACGATGAGAAGTTCAGAGGTTAATTAACAAGAAGAAGAACACAGTCACTTTACTGAGAAAGAAGTCCATGGAAAAAAACAAACAAAATTTTTTAAAGCTACAAGGTATCATTAGATTGCCTTTTCCAGTGGAAAATAGTACTAATTTTAACACTACTTAGACACTACAGACTGTTCTTTGGCCAGGGAAAACCTGTTTTTATAATGTTTTAGTGTATGTTTGTGCTTTTTGTCAGTCAGGAAGACACCAAATTATGTGGCCTACGTCAAAAGCCAGCAATCTGTTATATGCACACATACTCTGTACCCTACAGAGGCAGATACCCACTTTAGCAATGTCAGAACATCTCGTCAATTAAATCTGGCCATGTATCTTCTTCCAGCTGGTGACATGTTGACTGACAACCTGTCTGGAGGCCTGGCTCAGACAACTGGGGGATTTTGCTAGCAAGGTCAGGAAGGCTTCTCCTGCAATGCAATTTCCATTGTGAAGCCTTGGGGGACATGTTAACAAACCTCACTTGCACACTGTGCTGTGGGACTCTCCTGCAAACAGCACACTGTCAGGTGTGTCACCACCATAGCAGCCAGTGACCAGCCCCAGAAAGAACCAAGCGGGAAAACAACAGGAAACACAACGGTAAAACCCTGTGCAGAGTTTACAGAAAAAAAGTACCTGAAGTGCTAAGAATCTAGTTTAAAGGTTTTCTTTTTTCTGAGAGTGTGAGATGCTTGAGAAAAACTCCCTTCGGTAAAAAAAGGCTTTTTAAAGCTTTAGTCATTTACTTTAAAGTTTTCTTTTAAGGACAACTCCATACATCTAGGAAAGAAAAATTCCACCCCGAAAAAGCATAGTTACTTAGAGCTACTTCACTTTCTGGTCCCTTACTTAACTGCACTTCCAGGTCACTTTTCCCTTTTCCCATCTCACTTTCACCCCGAGCCTCACAATTTGCACACCTGTAGAAATTACACTACACGCATATTCATTTTTACCTGTATCATTTCCCTGAGACATGCTCTCCCACATTTCCAAGCCACACCTGTTTCATGCCTCCCCTCTCCTGTTGTGCAGGGTCCAACCAGTCTCGGTAGAAAAGGTCGCAGAGAGCATCAGGCACATAATGTGCTCTCAGCAGTTTACTGGGAATTCTCAGGGTGTTTCTCCTCTGCCCCCGAGCAGCTGAGCTCCATCATGATCCCTTAACTTCCAGCCCCAGCTGCACAGGTAGGGCAAAAGCAAACAAACTCTGAGATGCTGAGCCCATTTATATTTCAAAATATTATATTTTTTTTTCAAAAGAAATAACAGAGTTGACTTGAGCTTTATCACTTCCCTTTTAAAGTTTGGCGTTCTAAATTATTTCATTTGGGAGAGGAAAGAAGCACCTCCCAAGAAATGGAAGGCTGAAGAGGTCAGCAGCTGGGGCATCAGCTGTGATGGGATCCCACCCATCAGGTGCGGAGCAGCCAAAGGCAGAGGCAGATGGGGAAAAACTTGAATATTTCAAATGCGAAAAACAATTCAAGCACCATATCATGCCCATCACTGCTGAAAGACAGAAAATGCCTCCAGGGACACTTCAGCCCTGGTGTTCCAGTTGGTGCAGGGCTGTGCCAGCTCTTTCCTGGAGTAATGGCTCCCAGTGAGAGTCCCAAGCTCGGGTGAACCTGCTGGGTCTGAACCTGACACTGACAGGTTGAATTAAATCTTGTGTTTCGAGCTGGAATGCATAAAAGGAGCCGAGAAAAAGGAACCATGGGAGTAAGTGATAAGGTGAGAAATGTGCTCAGCAAAACCAACTGCCCTGGGGCCTCCTGCACATGAAAGGACTTGAGATAATGCCATAGTGATGAAGAAACAGTGGAGTTCCAGGAGAAATCCCAGAGGAACCTTGTTTAAACTTGGACTACTTAACAAAGCAATAGGAAAAGTGGTACTGAGAGCTCTGTGCCCTGGGTCTGCTGCCATTCTCCCATGTCCCTGTCCCTTCCTGGGGTCTTGCTGCTCCCATGGGGGTTGTGTGTGTGTCTAAAAATGTGCATGGCCTGTGCTGGGACTGGACTGCTGTGATCTCTAAAAATGCTCAGGTACTTCTTGAAAGCTCCTGGAAAGCTCCAGCCTCCATTCTGCCTGCAGAATTGAGTGGTGGCTCCCTGTTACCGCTGTGTTACAAAGGTTAAAGGCACCAGTGGAAATCCCTGCTGCGTGTGTGCCAGTTTCAGTGCAGTTCTGTTGGAGGAGACATCTCCGCCTGTTCTTCCCACTGCTGTCTGCAGTATCCCCAGGCTGGTGGCCTGGCCTGGACTGTGGGAAGCTGCCGGTACGGTGGCTGTGGGAAGGGGCCTCCCTGGCTGGGCTGTGCCAGTTCTCCTGCCTGCTGAGCATGGACTGTGCACGCCTTTCCCATGTGCATAGTCAGTGATACCAATGCATCCAGCTGCTCTTTGTGTTTTCCATAGGATGCAATGCTGAGTGCTCGGCACTGTGTTCACAGCCAGGATGGCAAAATAACCTGAGCAAGAGGTGTTCAAGGCTCTCGGAAATGTCAGCCTCGTACAGCTCAGGCATGCTGGGGCTGCATTTTCCTGTCTGCAGAGCAGGCAGGGAGTTAAATGTCATTACTTGTAAGTGTCCCTTTGCAAGCATCCAGTCCTTTCAGTGCATGGATACCCACCTGTTCATCCCCAAAGCTGGACACTGCAGTTGCCATGCTCAGGAAGGAGGAGGCTGGAGGCAACTTGAAGGTTTCCAGGATGCTGGAGGTACCTGGACCAGTCTACGCTTCTTGGCTCTGTAAGCAGCTCAAATGTAGCTGGGTGTGCCTGAGTGCCTGGTAAAGGTTTGTCCTGCAAGGGATGTCCCTCGGGCTTTGTGGAGCAAACTCCTGCCATGGGACAAGCAGTTCCGGGGAAGTGAGGGATGGCAGGCACATCATGCTGGTACTCAGCTCCTTACCTCCCACACAGCATCCCACTGTGTCCCACTGAAACCAGTCCCCAGCTGCTCTGACCATCACTGTAAGTCTGGCCTCGCTGCTGGAGGTTCATGAGGATGGGAACAACCCTTCATGGAGCATGGGATGCCAGAGCCTGGAGGCTAGCACAGCAAATGTCCCAACCTCTAGCCAACAGCAGCACTGCCTCCCCAGGCAGGGGCTGTGCAGAGCTCAGCATGTTCTGAGAAGCCTCAAGTTTGCACCAAATACCGGGCTGGAGGTCTGAGGACCAACTGTCTTCCAACAGCTCATCCTGCTGCAGGCTGGAGAGCGGTGTGAACACAAGGAAAGGCGCCTGATCCCCATTATAATGCTAATCAACTCCCCGTAGGAGCTGAGTAGCATCCTGTTAATGAAATTATAACCATGGCTCACAAGGTGCATTTCTGCTGAACACATCTGAAATCTTTCCCTCAGAGGCTACATAACCAGCGCCTGGGAGTTATCTTCCTGCTCTTATAGAAGCAACACGATCAGAGTGCTGAAGCTAATTTAAATCCTGTTGAATGCTATTGTAATGCAGTGAGTAAAGCTGGTATGTGACATGTCGTTTTGACATCCTTAGAGTGGGCACATCAGGCTGATCCCCAAAAGTTTAAGGGTTATATTCAGAGACTTCAACATAAATAGCAAATCCTTCATGAGTAGGTTCTGTTTGATGACTTTCAGGTGCTTAAAGTACAAGTCTCATTTAATTGTGTGACAACTCCAGGAGTCTTAGCTGGCCCCATACTGAAGTATCTTCTTCTATCCTCAGTTATCCTGTACATCTTCCAGGTACTACAACATCTTTGCTCCCAATGTGAGCAACAGGTTTGGAGCTGTGGGAAACTGCTGTGCTAAACTTGAGCACTGGAAGTGAGGCGAAAGTGAAGCTTAACTGTATAGGTCAAATGTTTTGGGGGGGTCTTCTAGTCTTGCTCTGTGGGCTTAATAGGGATTTGGGGTGACTGTGTGGGTTTTTAAGAGCTGGCTTTTGTACCTCTGAAAGAAATATCTCAGCCTCTACCCTGCCAAACAGCAATGTGGCCCCCATGCACAGCCAGGACATCACCCTGGGAGTTACACAGAGGCCCCCGTGCTGCAGGGCAGCCCTGGTAGCTCAGGTAGTGACAAGCAAACCAAACACAAGGCTGAGAGGTTTCATCTTGACCTTTACAAGCTGCTGCAACATCCCAGAGCTCCAGCAATCGCCACCTTGCAGAACCTGAGCAAACAACCCTCCAGTGCAGCAGGGAATGGAATCGGTCTCTATCCCAGCTTGACAGCAGACTGCAGCATCCAGCTGCTCTCCTGAGCCTGACACCAGGACAAGTGTTCCTGACAGGCATTTTATCATTGTTCCTGTGATGCTGAGCGGGGCTGAATTGTGCCTCTTCTCATCCTCTCTTTCCCAGCACACCTGAGGGCAGATCACAGGGATGCAGTGGAGCAGAGGGCTCCTGATGCTCTCCTAAGGCCAGCAGACAGCATTACACTGGTTTCAGCCCTTTGTGGGAGCTTTGTCCTCATGTCGCTGCCCCTGGTCCAGCCATGTCATGATTTTCTTTTCCATAATTTAACATCCTACTGCACAAAAATAAAAGTGTGGGGAGGGGAAGACAAATGTCTACAAGGAGCAGCAAGAAAGGGATCCCAAACTCTATGAGGAGATGATCTGTCACCTGTCTTTATGGCAGTAGAACAAGCTACATCTTTACCAGGGTAAAGCTGCTCAGGTCTTTGCCCCACCACAGATGTCCTGTAGCCTTTGCAGATCCAGACTTGTCTTGGTTGCCCACACAGCAGGGTCAGCTTTGGGAGTCTCTTGTGTCCCCCTGGGCTAGATGTTCCCTGCCTGGGGCCATTGCCTGCAGAACACAAGACTCCTCCTAACTGAGGTATCAGCCCAGGGTTTTGTGGCAGAGCTGGAAACTGAGTTATCCTGATCTTTAGAGCCTCTCCATTGCTCTTCTTCTTGGCCATCAGCATCACCCTGCTCTCTGAGGCTTGCTGGGGCCAAACATGTACCTGCTGTGACTAGAAACAGATAGTGAAGTATTTTAGGAGGGGAGGTAACATTCCCAAAATGAACTCATCCTTTCAGTCCATGTGCTAGCAGCATAGGCTGTCACAGCTTTATTTTTAAATGGCCTTTCCCTTTATCACCAGAACAATTTCTTCCTATTGACCTGAACAGCACTAGCAAAGTCAAGTGGAATATATATATATATTCTTTCCTACCCACTGAACATGGTCATTGTTAATCTGAGCATGTTAAAACCAAAAGGGACAAGATGTGGAAGGTGTTTAACACTAGTTTGATGGGAGCAAAGGCGAAGGGGTGAAGACCAACCTTGCTGAAGGTAGAATTAGATGTTTAGAATGGAAATGAAGCGAGTACCTGTCTTGGACATGTGATACCTGCCTCAATCTTCCAGAATACAACTGTGGCACAAAGACTGAGAACACACAGGCAGCCAATGGTCTGGTGGAGTGAAGAGCAGCCTGAGAAACATGGCAACGTGTTCACGTGGGTAACACTGGGAGATCCAGAGTAAGAAACCAGCAAAAGCACCTTCACAGTACTGTCAGGTCATTGGGAAAACTCTTTGTAGCCACTTTGAAAACCATGAGCCAAGACAACAGTCCCTCAGGGATTCTTAATGTCTTTTTAAGTTAGACTTCAACGATAAATTCAAGGCTAGGGGAAGGCAACACAATTTTAATAAGCAATGACGTATTTTGGTCAGGTTGGCATCAATAAACAGCCATTAGCTATGCAAAGGAGGATTTGCATAAGCAGCATTTGAGGGTCAGGCAGGACTGTCTCAAGTGAAGATGAAGGGAGCACAGCCCTGCATGCAGAAATTCTCTGCCTGGTGCTGATGCCAAGGTGCTTGAGCCAGACAAATTCACCTGAAGCCCCTGCTCTGGAGTGTGCTGGAAATGACCCTACAACGTCCTACATCCTGGAAACAATTCTATAAACTTTAGTAGCTCTCCCTTTCCAAGGAGAGGGGGAAGAAAAGCCCCTCTTTCAGGGGAGTTGGAAGAGTTGGAGCATGGAGCAAACAGAGGCAGGAGTGTTTGAGTAGCTGAGAGAGGACAAGCACACTGTTCTTTCCATCCTGAGCATTTTATAGGAGTAAATTGTATCTGTATAATGCACCCATGAGAGTCGAACATGACAAGGAACATCCAATTTTGGAAGTCCTCAGCAGACAGGTCTTTGTACAAAACCACCCATAAAGCAGAATGGAACCTGTGCAGAACTTGGAGGTCCTTATGGGATGAGTGTGGAATGCCACAGGACTGCTGCCACTTCCCAGGCCCACAGCCAACGCCCTGTTTGACAGTAAGTCTGACCCTGACCCTGCTCCCAGAGAGGGTTCCTTTCCGCTCTTCCAGACGGAAACTGGGAGGTGTTTTCGTGCATTTTCCATCTGCCTCCCCAAAACAGAGCACATTTGTGTTTCTTTCAGAGTCCATTTCCTCGAGGATTTCAGCTTTTCCATCACAGGTTATGCAGAGAGCAGCAGCCAGCCAGGCCCCTGTGCTTCCACTGTCCTCTCTGCCTGTGGATGCTGCCCAGCCCCACAGCTCCAGCCACCTCCCAGACACAGCTCCAGCACCCAGCTAAGTCCAGGAGACACCTACTTACCTGCTCTGCTAGCTAACCTGCCTTTGATAGTCACTATCCCTAACCAGGTATCCCACATTATTTAAATCCCTAATGATTTAAATAATGTGATTATATGATGGCAAGAAACACCAATAACCCAAACCCTGAAGTAAGCTTTTTTTATCACAGTCTTGAGACTCCTGCTTGAAGAAGATGCCTTATTAGCCATTTACTTCTCAGCTTCATGGCAAAGCACTGAAATGAAAGGAAATATAAAATCAACAAGGCAGCTGCAAACTAGCTTCATGTTCTCTCTCAAATTTAATAGAGATTCATGAAGCTTTACACTAATGTGCTGAGAGAAACGGACTACAGGGTTCTTGCACCTCGCTTGGGTCTAAGGAAGGTGAATATCAACAATCAGCACACAGATGATAAATGTCTGGCAGAAGTTATTCCAAGACCCAACTGTGTTAATATCAAACGAGGTACTTCAGCTCATGTGGTATGTCCAGTCCAGGCCAAGCTGTCACAAAACTGTGAACCCAGAGGTAAAGGAGCAGATCCGTAATAGAGGACAGTGGTATTTGCTCTCCCCAGAATATGCAGGATCCAGGTTGGTTCTTGCCCCACCACGAGGCTTTCGGCCCTTGGGCACTGGTGCCCCTATGCTCTGAAGCCACTGTGCTGGCAGGCTGTGCCCATCTCCCTGCCTCCCTGTCCCCTGCACATCAGGACAGGGCCCAGAGCAGCATCCCCAGGTGCCTGATCAGACCATATTTCTTCCCCTTCCCCAGCACTAAGCTGATGGCTCCAGTTCTGCTCAAAAACCACTGACACAGCTGATTTCACTGCACCAGTACCACTCACTCACAGTCACTGCTTAGTTCCCTTAACTCCCATCTCTTGGGTATTTCAAGTGAGACAAAAAGCACTTGAGCATTAATCTTGTGGCTGCTGGACTGCAATACCGAGCCCTTCACCCTCCCTGTGTCCTCCTCCTCTTTTCCCCCTCTCTCCAAATGTCTTCTCCCATGGGGCTCCCAGGCTCCCATCCAGGCCCTGACAGCAGCACTGCTGCTTGCAGGGAGCAGGAGCATCTCGGGGTGTGCTGGGCACATTAACAGGGTCTGGCTGCTGAACTGCAGGTCTGAGTCAGTGAGCTGTCAGCCCTGGCAGTGACACTCACAGAAGCAGATGAGAGAGTTCCTCCATGCTACAAAACACACCATCTCTGGGAGGTGAAGCCTCTGGAACAGGCTCCGTAGGTAAGTGGTCAAAGCACCAAGCCTGAGTTCAAGAAGCATTTGGCCAACACTCTCAGGCACATGATGGAATTTTTGGGCCATCCTGTGTAAGACCAGGAGTAGGACTTCACGATCCTGATGGGTCCCTTCCAACTCAGATATTGTCTGATTCTCTGTGCTTTCCCGCACATAAGGAAATCGACAACATTTTTACTTCATAATGCAGTGCACTCTGATGACAACAAATGTAGCTTAAGAAAGACTTGCCACCTTGCATTCTATCTGTAGTCTCAGTAAGTCATAAAACTTGCTGCTACATATTTTCTTTACCAGGCAGGGAACCTTGGCTACCATTCAGGAATGTGACTGGGATATAATGGTAGCATCCAGTCCCAAACCAACCTGGACTGTACTCACTGGTACAAAAACAGACCTGAAAGGGCTTGACTGAGACCAGACTGTACCATAGCAATTACAGGACAGCTACTAAGAGAGAATCTTGACGGTAAAAACCTTAAGGTTTTTCAGGCAGCAGGCAGGAGACAGGAGTAATTTTTGCTCTGGTTTATTGGTGTGGAAGCTGTTTGACAAAGGATGACATCAATTGCACAAACCTTGGGCTGAGCCAAGAGAGGAGCCTGAGGAATGACACTGATTTACTGCCGTCTCTGTGATTCTCCAGCCACAGTGTGAACAGGTCAGGGCCACTGGCCATGCTGCAGGTGGGGACACTTGTTAAATGTGGGGACATCTGTTACACAAGCACACATCCAGAGCTGATGTAAATAAAGCAGGGCATTACACAGGAGTTAATCAAGCACTGTTTTGCTGATCATGTCGAAGACACTGACCTGTTTATGCTCTGCACATCTCTTATTGAAAATAATGGAGCAGGTTTCACCTCAGCGGCATCCCTTCGTGGAGCCAGCCTCTGTGCCCCCAGTGAATGATAGAAGCTGCCGTGCCACTGACATTCCCATGCAGTAAAGGATGTTGGAACCTGTTCCCTCCTGTTTGTTCTCAACATAGATCACTGCTCCTTCCAGCACTGCAAAAGTCAGACCATAACAAAAGACAGTGTTTTCCCAGCAGAGGTGTTTCATAAGTTTACCACTCCGCTGTGAGGAGATGCAGGCACAAACAAGCATGGGAGGCTCTCAAAGCCTCCAGGGCTCCCCATTGCTGGTGTGGAACAGAGCCCCACCAAAAAAAGGCCACCCCAATTAGCAATAGGGAAGCACAGAACACTGGGCATGTTCAATGCCAGCCGGGGCTGAGGGCACAACAAAAGCTTCTCTTCACTTCTCCGATTTATCAGAGAAAGAAGGGCTGCATTGTTGGTTTTGTACATCTGAGGTACTGTCAGCCTTAAGCCAACAAGATATCACACAAGAATTGTTTTGAGCAATTCATGGTTTGTTTTTGTTGTTTTTTTTTCTTTAGATTTCCAGCAGCAATCCATTTTCATTTTGCACATGGACACATTCAATAGTGCAGGCACTGAGTGCTCTTAGGCAAAGCGCAGGCAAGAATTCACATAAAGAAAAAAAAATCTTGAGTTTTTGTCCAGTCTTCCAATTAACTTTGTTGGCAATCTCTAACAAAGACTTCACAAAAATCTTGAGGCACTTTTTACAAGCAAGATGGAAAGTGGTTTATTTTTTTTTTCCCATCTTGCAGGAAATTTCCTTTTCTTTCTCTGAAGCAAAAGAAAACATATCAATAAACAATGAATTTCCAGAAACTTTCTTTGACTCAAAGGCAACCTGAAATTATACAGCCTAATTCACTTCAAGCACTTCTGGCTCAGCCATGCAAGTGCATCATTCCCAGAGGCAAATGCTGCATTTCTGAAGGACAATCCATTAGGCACCACCACAGTTGCCCTTCCTGCCTTCACACACTGGGCTAGACTGCATATCCCCTCAAGTGTCCTTGTCCCCTTGGCACACCAAGTCCCTTAGCTCAGCTCTGACTGCTGGCACAAGCGTCAGTCGCCTATGAGCATCACCATCCCTTTGGAGTCTCTCCTACACGCCCAAAATCTCATAATACAAAAAGAAACCAAACTGTTCCTGCTGCAAAATACCTGCAGAAAAAGAGCTGAGAACTTTGCTCCATTCCTGCCCTCCATCTGTGTCTCTCTCTGGGCCTCAACACAAGTGTTGTGATGGATGTTAGTGGGGAGCCCAGTAGGGACTGCAGCCACACCACCACCAGCTTCCAGTCTCCAAGCCTTTCGGCCTCATGAAAACCTGCCAGCAATTTCAGTGAATCCCTGGAGTTCTGGATGGGATTTTATCACTGAGAAAGGGTCAGACGCCATTTCCTTCACAAGAAAAAGGAAGTGTCATAAAAAGGCACTTGGAACTGCTTAGGTTGCCTGCAGCAGCCAGAAAAGAGCCAGGTCTGCAAGCACCAAGAGGGGCACTGGTTTTGTCTTTGGCTTTGCTCAGACAGAAGCATTTGGAGAATGCTTATACCACTGGATCAGGCTCCTGCCCTGGCACACTGCTCTCAGTCCATCAGTCTATGTGAATTTACCAGCAGCTATAGAAATACTTGAATGGGGTAGTCAAGGGAGTGGATGGATTTCTCCATTGAGTCACCCATCTGTTATCTCTCCCAGAAAAACTGTGTGTATTCCTTCAATTCTAGAGAGACACATTGAAAGAAGACGTGAGGGTCACCAGATCTGCTGTTAATATCACACATGTGTGGAGATGAAGCTGACAGCCTTTTGTCGCTCACTGAAAGCTGTCAGGAATGTGACAGAACAACGGGGTCCTGAGCACATCAGATTCTGATACTGACACATACTGATAGCTTTTTGTCAAGGAGGAGAGGGAAAAACAAAGCTTTGTTTTGGACCCGATAAATGGATGTCCCTGGAGTGCTCCAGTAAGATCTGCAAGAGTAAGTAAGCACAGAATCCTGGATTTACATGAATTATGTATATAAAGAGCTTTGTCAGAAAACAGTTAATTTTCAGAAGAGTAAGAACAGGCAGACAGCAAGCTTTTGAAGGTTGTAACAATGGAATAAAGTGCCATGAGGATAGTCACAGCTGCCTATATTTTCCTGTTCATACATACCCACACTTGCATCCATGACAATTTATACAGGCTTTTCCCTAGCAATGCTTTTTTCTCCTTGGGCTTCTCAAGTTTCACTATTCCTGATCCCACTGTCCCTGTAACTTTTCCTCATCCCTGCACCCCTGTCTGTGGTCCCTGTTACAAATTCTTCCCTCCTTTTGATCTCTTTCCCAGTCTGCTCTGGGCTGTCTTGGCAAGTGTAGGGTTTTCCCTTTCAAGAAGGTTGTGGAACTGGTCCCTTCTTAGTGCTACTTGACCAACAAAATTCAAACTGAGTAGCAAATAACAGAGCTGGGACACTCAAATTCATTGCTCAAAAGTTGTCTCAAGCACAGCACCACCTCCTTCTACCACCACTTACAGCCAGTACCTCCCTGTATCAGCTTTCCAGATGTTAACAGGCTTCTCATGACTCAAGAGTCTGCAAAAACAGAGCACTGTTGCTCATGCTGACTTTCCCGGTGGCTCTGCAGCTTGGGGGACAAGGAGAGATATTGTGCCGATGTTCATAATAATGGCTAAACACTGAGTCATATTCCAACAAGCTCCACCACCAGCACTAACCAGTTTCCTACCAAGGAGACTGAGATTCCATCACACCATCCATATGTGGCTGTGCCTCTCCAGACAAAGCCCTGGAAAAAGCTATTGGGTTCCTCAGTGAGTAGCTCAGAATAAAAAGAAAACCGTATGTTTAAAGCCCAGCACACTGATTATCAAATTCATTGCTGGTTTGAGAGAACACAAGTTGAACAGAATTAATGAACCGTGCCAGCTGCAAAACTTCTGGCAGATGGAGTAGAAAAACAGCAGTCCAGGATGCTGGGACTCATCTTTAACTCTTTTGAGGGAGATGTTTCTACAATGAATATATTTAGGGGATGAAAAAAGCTCTTGTGCAAAGACAATCTTGCTTTTTCTTCCACCTTTCTTTGAAATAATTATTCAAACACAACAGTTCTTCAGAAGATCAATAGGTGGGATTATAAAAATATCCCAGCACAGACCAATTGCTGCTGAAGAAAGAATGATTACTAAGGTTCAGCTTTCACCTTTTTCTTTTGGTATTAAATAGACACTATTTACAGCCCACAAAACTCCATGTTTCAAGATCTGAGATGTCATTTTTAGCTATGCATTCAACTTTCCCCCTGCAAGAGGGGGAAAAAGCACTCACAGGACTCTCTAGTCCTCGACAGCAGCAACTCCCTTGAGCCTGCAGGTGGGAACCTGTGTTGCCCTCCAATAAAGCTTTTGTTATGAACATGGGTCAATAAAGATAACAACAAATTCTGAAATTTGGAGCTCCTCTTTCTCACCAAGTTTTGTTACTAAAACTCCAAGCAATATAATTTAAAATATTGAATAGTAAAGGCAAACCCCTCCACTTTTTCTGCAGCAGCAGAGAGCTTTTGCCTTCCCTTTGGTGAGGGTAAGCATTTCTGCAGAACATCTTTCAGTGCTGCTCCAAGAGAATGAGATGATTATTTTCTCTGATAGCACCAGCCCCTCTTCCTGTTTCCCACTCCATGCAGCATGTCATGAGCTTCACATGTAAAAATTAAAAAGAACATTTTACAGCAAGAAATTAGCCTGTTATGGTTTCTGTTGATAGGGAGAATAGAAAGGGCAGACTGGCACCCCACCACAAATTAGCTGCTTTAATATATTCATTTTCTTCCTTTTGAGTTTTCACAGGCACTTCTAGACACTGCAGAGGCTCATCCTTCAGACAGTCCAATTAAAAAGAAAGTTAGATTCAGTGATTCAGTGTTTCAATACAGCACTGTTTATAGCACTTTTCCTTATTATTTCAGGACATCAATGGTAGGCAGAATAAAACCCAAGCAATTTGATTTGCTGATCATGGGGCTCACTTTCTCTCCATTTGCAGGCTGCTGACTTCCTTGAGAGGAAAATTTTTGTATCACAATATGTTTGATTTTCTTCATAAAACCAGGGTTCCAGGTAGTTGTGGTTACAGTCACACTTGAACCAGGCCTATGCACTTTAAGATTTAACCCATAGCTGTCCCTCCTCTCTTAAAGAATTAGTCTCCTGAATGCTTTAGTTGTCAGCACTGCTTTCTGAAAACAGTCCTGAAGTCATTTGTCCCATGAGTCAGTAAGAGCTCAGTGCCAGTGTGAAGAGCAGATGTGCCAGAGCAGTGCAGCAAACAGAGGCAAGATCTTGTACCATTTATCTTTACAGTGGGACAGCACCACATCCTCTCCTCCCCAGCCCTGGACAGGGCAGTGAATGGCCTTATCCCCAACAGGCACTTCTTAACCTTTATTTTCATACTGCTTGGACTGGTAAATAAGGAACATTTCCCTCTTTTCCTGCCATTGTCTGAAGCCATGCCTAACAAATCCACACGTGGAACTCAAATTACAGCTGCCTTCCAGCAAACAGCCACCTCCACACAACATCATTTGGCATGTCGAGTGATCATCCGGAATGCTTTCCACAGAGTTCATCTACATGCTGAACACTGAAATACCCCTCTAAGAAGGTGGAGAAAAGGAAGTGTGATTCACATGTCATTTATTGGCAGATCTTTCACAGTCCTGGTCTCTGTGGTATGGACAAGAGGATATGGAAGGCTTTTTTGAGAGTGCATTCTACATTCTCCATTTTCAAGGAGGTCCTGCACAACCTCCCCACTGCTAATTTCTGTCGAGGCAATAGACAGTGTATGGAAAGATTCTTATAACAGAATGAACAAGATTTTGGCTGAACACAAATTACGTGATATGGGTAGAAAATTAACTATGTAAGAACAAGTAATGGGAAGCTGTTTCTTAAGGTAACAGGTCGTTTATAGAACACTGTTGAGAAGCTGCTTTTGTGCTGCTGACAATGCCCGAATGAAATTAGAGACTCTTCAGCGACTTTACAGAAATGGCAGATAGAACCTACTTTGCTGAAGCTTTTATTAAGGTATAAAACTCATTACTAGCAAAGGGCTAAAAGCTGTAAAACTTTGGTCTTGAAAGTTCTAGTGTTCAGATGATGAAGGACCTTGAAGAATTGCATTTTGAATGAGCTGTCAGGTTCAGAGTTAGAACTGAGCTTTGAGGTACTCATCCTTAGAAACACAGAAATTCAGGATAGGGTACTACTTTAAATGGAACAAGCTGGACCAGTCATAAGTGAGTCAGCAGCCAAGCAGAATGCACATGCCACAAGAAAAAAAGTACTTAGAGGCTTCGGGGGATTTGCTGCTTTCATCCAGCATAGATCCACTCACAAACTGAACAACAAATTAGAGACCGTACAGAGATAACTTGGCCACCAGCATGTTAAAAGACCAAGAATGCATTTCCCTGAGCGCTGAATCAATTGCTGGCTGCCCAAACTTGTTGCTTTTTTTGGACTTGGCAAGATGTTTTTGAGAATCTCCACCAAGGTGAAATGGGAAGGGACAACTTTGAAGCATGAAAACCAGCAGCCAAGTGCATTACCTTGAGGCACGGTGCAGAACACTGGCAAACAGGACCTGAGCAGACAGGCCACATATGGAGGAAATTTTCTGCAACGTAAAACTTATTTATGGATAAACAGTAATTTTACTGTATGCATGTTCTTAATGCAAGATACAAAGCCTGAATTTCAGGGACATTTCAGCAGTTAAAAGAGCGAGTTGAAACTCTGCAGCCGGGGAATTTAAGCATTGCGCTGCCTCCTGGTGAGCAGCCAGTCCACAGAACAGAGGTCTCTCACCCATGCACATCCTCAGTAGCTGTTTCTATTTGTGTCTCTCTATGAGATGTCACCACTTAACCACAGCAACAGTAAACTGCTTCTTGCTTCAAACAGACTCAGACAATTAAACCAACTCCCTGCTCACTAAATGACATTCAACTGATTTGCCCTTGACAAAAAAGGACCTACCTAACTCAGATGTTACAGAAAGCATCTTCCTAACTTTCCTAAATCAGAACCTCTGCCTTGGGCTGGGAGGATTGTCAGAAAGAGGAAGCAAGTGCAATCACTCTGAAGGCCAGTAGTTCCCTCATTTCTGTAAAGCAAGTCTGACTGCATACTGCCTGTCATCCACAGCTCCATGTAAAGTAGTCATTAACCTGGGAGGAAAACACAGAATTGCTTCTGCCTCTGAAGATATAAGACTTCATTTGTTGGCAAAGTTGCATTGGGCTTAAAATCCAGCAAATTTTCACTGTCACAGTATGAGAACAACAGCTTTTCAGCACTCCTTATTGTGTCCAAGCTCAGAAAACTATCATGGTGTCATCAAAACCATTAGGTTGTCAGACTTGAGTGAATGACTTTTTGCCAGTGAAGAAACACTGGATAACCTCCATCAGATTTGCCAGCATAGCTCACTCATTTTTACAGTATTCTCTTAAATTCAACACTCAATATCACTCTTTGTCCACTTTGTCTCCTTATCTACAATGCTTTAAAACAGAAATAGCTTTAGGAAAGGATGAAAGATGTGTTTAATTTTTGCCAAGTGCGATACCATTAAGGTCATTAGCCAATATTGGTTCCAACAGGAGATTATGAACAGTGGGAATTTAACGTGCTGCTTCTGCAGAATTAATAGATACATGTCTCAGTGTTTCTGTGTGCAGTGACAGCTTGAGGCTGTCAATTTATACCATTTCCTGATTAAAAAACATGAGGCAAGCTTACACCCATTTCAAAAGTACAAATAGAAGATGCACCTGAAGACAAATTGTTATGTGATGTACAAAGGTTTAAAGCATAAGACATTTTTGGCAATGGGATGTGTAGATTCAGGAATTGTTTTAATTGGATCATGAAGCTGCCAGTATTCAGCTAAGAGATTTTGCAGATTACACTGGGTATTATTTTTAAATATAACTTTTATGAAGGGGAATGAGTTCAATAAAAGCTACTTAAGTTTACTGGTTTTGTCCAGACAATTTCTATTGTGGTAAGACATGAGGCATTCAGCCTGGGACTCGACATAACCCTGCAAAGCTAGTCCGAAGACATGGGGACAGCTTCACCTAGGATATGCAAGTGGAGGGAAACACCCTCTGTGGACAATGACAACAGCCAGTGAATTAGACTCGAGCAACAAGGGTCACAGAACATGAAATCCCTGAAGGAGGGAGCTGGGAGCTCAGCACAGCAACTCAGGTGGCAGGGCAGCCCAAGCACAGCCCTGTGAACTCTGGAATGGCTCCTGGGATCAGTGGGTGAAGGTCTCACAGAGTCTGGTCAGTCTATTCCCACATCTAGGGCCCTGACAGAGAGAACACAGATGAGCTGGAAATATCTCCCCACTGATAAACAGCAGCACAACTCTCAGCACCAGTGTGAATCCAAACAGAGAAGGGAGCCACACAAGAACATCTATTGCTTGCAATAGCAATTCCAACAAAACTATTAACTAACAAACTCACAGGCTTTCACAGCTCATGATTAAACTGAGTAAACTGGTGGCTTCTTATTGTGCAAATACATTAAGTGCTTTGTTCTGGGAATACAAAACAATACACTGGGGCATTTAAGGAACCTTTATTCCTCTGTCATTATTACACCATTACACTTTTACCATAAGAATCTAAGGAAATAAGAGGTTTACATCTAGAACTATATCTCTGGAGTAGCTTTCTTTTCACTCTGTGTTGAGTATCCACTGTGAGTAGGCTTCCAGGTGAAGTCAAGGTGATAAAGCCATCTAATTTCTCTTGGAGTACACATCTTACTGAAAAAGGACTGCAATGATACCATTGTAACACAGACTTCACCCAGCCCACCATTTTTTTAAAGCAACACCTTATGATTTTGATAAAACTCTTTTAATCATTGAACTTGGTGATTTATAATCTTCACTGTGCATAAGCTAGAAAACTCCAAGACTGGCAGACAGTGTATTTTTGATTGCCTCAACAGCTTAAGGCTGAAATATCACCTCTCACTTACTTGACTCAAGGTGGAAAAATGCTCATCTTTTCACCAGTCTTTACAAAATGAATTTTTCCTTTCCATTTAGAAAATGAATTAGAGTTTCAGGAAGGAGGAGCTAAGGTTACGGACTTGGTTTCCTTCCTTGTTATACCAAACCCTCTGACCTATTTCTTGATCAGTTAAGGGTAGGGTTTTTTTCAAGCTTTAGTATTTTTGGAGGAGTAAAGCTGTTATAACAAGCCAGAGCAGTAATTTACCTGAAAGTGCCACAATCACCCCAGATGCCATATCCTAGTAAATAATGCTGCAGATACACATCTTTGGACTGCATTTCAATGAAAAACCCCAAATCCTCCTATTTTTTAAAACAGGAAATATAAGCATATATGGAACTTCTCCCTGGAAAAAAATATCTCCTTACAATTTATTTTAAAGGAAACAGGAAAAGAAAAATCTGAGATCCCCAGATAACACCAGTTTCCCTGCAGTGAGGCATCATATCTACCACTTTGTGCTGTCTGGGGAAGATCAGCAGATGCCCTCCTCCAGTGTTGCATACTGGGATTACTCTTACAGCTGTATCTGTAACACTGTCAAGAATCAAAAAGAAGTCATCTTACTTCCTATGCAGAGATCATCAGTTTAACACTCAGTATAACGAGAAAAATGAGTTTGTCAGCAGGCAACCATTGCATGTGGAGCCATTTTGCCCTTATCAGAGAAAAGTCCTAGCACGTCTCCCGAGGAAAGTGTGGCAGCAAGCCAGAGACAGCAGATTATCACCATCACTTTTAAAATGGTCTGGCAGAGCTTTTTATAATGTTTGTCATGCTGCATGTTCAGGATTAATTGTTGCCAAGAGATTATCATCTTCATCCAAATTAAAGATATTAAATTAATACAACGGAAGTTTCAAGTATCCTGAAAGGTAAAAGTGGATTTGTTATAAATGCTCACAACTTGCTTTAAGATTTCACAAAATGCAGTAGGGTAAATATACCTCTTCTGTAATCCGGAGCAGGGAAAATTAGGGCAAAAAGCAAAGACATGCTTTGCATCAAGATTTATCAGGAATCCTTACATAGTTCAGAGTAACAACAGCAATACCTCTCCAGCTGCCACCAGAAAGACCAAAAACTCATCAGCATGCAGGCAGATTTTAGTTTCCAACCAAACGCGCCAATAAAGCCTTTCCTTTTACATGCAATACTTCACTGACCTACACTTCTGTGCTGAAAGGATCTGTCTAAAAGCAAAACAAGATATTCAGAACATATTTGTATTTAAATCAAAAATGGAAAAATAAACACTAAACTTTTAAGATTTGCATTAATCAGAATTTCACACAAATTTTCATGTTATAGTCAAGTTATTTTCATCTTAACACTAACAGTGTTAAATTAGTGCAATGCTGTATTTCATGCTTTCAGAATGTAATGGCAAAAGGAAAACCAGCAAAGAAGATGCTTTAGCAGTTTACTAACCTCAATCCACAGGTCTTTTACGTCTTTGCTTAATATAACCAGTTGCTGGGGAGGGGTGGGAGAAGAGGAATAGATGATAAATGCAATTTAATTAAATAGGATTTCCTAATAAGATGCCTTCACAAAAGATAATAGTCATTGTCTTAAATCCAAGAAAACATTAATTCTAAATGTCATAATTTACTGCCCCACTGAAAAATGAAGAATATCCTTTTGATGTTTCTAATGCATGAAATTTACAAGTGAGAATGTATATGTTCAAAAATAATTGGTGTCAAACAAAACATTGTGATACAAAGAAGTGACAATAGATATGAAATTATGATCAATACCAAGAGACCACAGATACATCTCAATGGCTGTCAGCTGCTTGACAGAGCTAAATTGCTGAAAGCCAAACCATTAACAAGTGGAAGCGAGGTCTCTTCACCTACAGAAAAACAAAAAGTATTCCTTAGATGGCCAAATGATATTATATGTTCTACTACTCACAGGTGACCCATCAGACTGAAGAGCCAGGTAGGAGGCTGTTGAACATGTCTACTTAATTCAAATTAGAGCATCTTAAATAAAAATTGTTCTGAATTCACTTTGTGAACCATCAAGATTGTACCTGGGTGGGCAGATCAAGCAAAGCTGAGGAAACGGAAGACTGTACTGAAAAACGTGCTCTGAAGGAAACTGGTAACAGGGATTAGAGGAGAGATGTATAAAGCACCTAACTCTCCCCTATTATACTGTCATTTAATGAGGAAAGGTGAATAACTTAAGGCTACGCACAACCTTTGCTGCAGCAATGCCTTTGTGCCATTAGTTTTACATCATAAAGCTGTCATCTATCCCTGAGAATGTCTGTAACATCTACAAATACATCTGCAAATGACTTAGTGATTCAAATAAGTTTCAAGTACTTTTTGATACCTCAGTTGAATGTGAACCTCCAGAGACCTGATACCTACTGAAGCAGTTCCTACTGTCAGTGGCATTTTTTTTGTTTTGAGAGTCTACTCTGCATGAGTACAGAAAATATGGCTCTGTTACATAAACTGACAGATTTTTTTAGGGGGTTTTTTGTTGTTTTTTTTAAACTCCAAAACTATGATCCTTCTAAGAGAAGGAGAAAGGACAGGCTAGCACATTACAGACAAAAAGGCCCTTCCAAAGTTCTTTGGAAATCCAATATTTAACCTTCCTAATGACCTTCCTAACCTTCCTCTGCACGAGTGTAACCTAGTTTGTTACACTCATGCAGAGGAAATAATTCAAAGCAGCTACAGCTAAAGAGTTGCCTGAATTACTGTATTTCACAGAACTGAAAGCAAAGTACTCTCACGATATGTAGTTTCCACACAACTGAGAAATTTGGAAAACCAAAAACTAGTTGCTGACAACTCAAGAGCTGCCACCATGCCTTCCTCATTGCTACTCAGAGCTTGCTTTCTTCCAGCTGAAGTGCTCTGGATTTTTTAACTCCCTGTTGCAGCAACCTTGTGTATTTCTCACCAGAAAAGAAGATTCTGGCAATACAGCCAGATAATCCAGGGCCTTTTTAGGCCCACTGGTGCATGGAAACATGGCAAGGAATTGAGTACATACAGTTTCATGGATGGGAGGTGGGCTGTGAGGAGCCATCTGATCCAAAACCAGACCTGTGGTCCCAGACGCTTAGGGCTTGTGCTACAAATCCATACCTGGAAAACAGAAATTTGAAAATTACCTAATCTGAAGTTTTTAAGACACTTTCCTGATACTGGTCACACATTCTCCTGATATACCAGATACCTGAAATTGCACTCACTGTATCATAAGCTTCATGGTGTATTTACAAGTAGTTACAACACAGCCGGTGCCTGTGACAAGACCAAAAAAAAGCAGCATTGATTTCCAAATGTGAAATTATTCTTGTAAAGCAGTTCAAGCCCTTTTAATATGCTAAAAATGTCCATTCTGGTTGGAAAGAGAAAAAAAATAGCGTAATAAAAATACTACTAATTTTTAGAGAATACCACTCCCCACGAGAGAGTGCTAAATGCAAACAAGCCTTGGTAAACAATAAAGACTCTAAAAAAATGCAGTTTAATCTAGATTTTTCTCCATCTCACTACCTACCACAAAAGGGAGTAAGGAAAAGAAAAAAGAGAAGACTGGATGACTTGCTTACAGGGAGAGAAAATATTTTAAGAAATCGTTAAAGCAACAACCTTACCAAAGAGAATAAATCTGCAAAGCAGCAGCCAAACAAGCTGCCCAGTCTATTTTATCAAAGAGCTGGATTTTTTTCCTGCTGCTTGACAAACAACTAGCATCCAAGCTGCCAATTATTTAGCCATGGTGGGACTTCTAACTCCATTTATGGGGGGAAAAATACAGCTGCTGTAAATTCCAATGCTGCAGAACAATCTAAAACTATTGTCTTGAAATCTACTTTATGTCCTTTTTCATCTGTCTCTACTAGTACTGTTTCACCAACTGGTGCAGAGCAATTGGTGCCTCTCTGGTACTGGGTGAAAGGTATTTTTGTCCTAGTCAAAACATTGCAAATAACTTTGAAATAATTAGGTAAATGGTGGATAACGTCATTCTGCATGACCATTTAGATGATTCTGTTTCATCACAGCTTATGTGCACAATGAAATTTCTCTGCATCAGACCCAGCATCTCATATTGTTTGTATGAGCGTAAATTCTGCTAATTATTAAGCAAAAATTGGTAAGAAACCTGATCAATTACTGTTTCCAACGGCTTAAATATTGTGCTTGCATTCCAAGGGGGCAAGTGGCACGCCAGGGACCATTTGACCATCATGTTACTTAAATTTTAAATTGTATCAATACTGTTTCTCCTCCCCTAGCTTTGAACAAGAAGACTTCACATCGGGGTTGTTAATCTGTGTCATTCTACAGAATAATTTACCAACTGGTCACTGAGGAATTGAGCCCTTTAATTCCTCTAATCTGTTTCCAACATGCACCTACTCTTCATAAAACCAGTGAAAATCAGGACCATGAGTGACTAAATCCACAATTTTTCTGACTATAGATCACAGACTTTTTCAAGGATCAGTAAAAGCTATGATCCCATTCTTTACGGAATCAGATAATTGGCAATAAGGGCACTTTTTAAATATAACTAACTATTACAAATCTCCCTCATTGTTAAAGCAGGCTCTGGTAAAAATCCACACATTTTTTATATACATTTTAAGAGCAATTAAATTAAAATGTTAAATAGTCTCAGTGTAGAACAAAGAATGCATAATGAACAAATGTGCAATTTTACTTAGGCCACAAATTTTCTGAAAAAAGTTGATAGGTCTATATCAGTAAAACACAAATTAGTAATTATCTTTTTCAACTGTATGAAAGAGTTAAATCAGAAAAATGCTAGGTTTCTGTACAGGATGCCTGATCAATGTCCAAAAATATTCTCTTTTCTGTACCTAAGTAGAGAGAACAAGGTACATTTAGACAATGGGGCTACTGACCATTAGTTATTGACTTCAGAGGGTTAACTCCTCACATGGAGGCTCCGAGATCTTTCTAACTCAAAATTACATGCCTTGTTCAAAAACTGTGTACTACCGACATCCAAGTAAACAAGCATTCTTCTGAGATCATCCTGTGCATGACAGAAGATAAACAGAATTTTGCAGGTTAAATTGGTCAGCAGCCAAGACAGTTGTCAAATTAAAATGCAAAAAATAACAAACAAAAAGAAAATTAATTTGTAACAAAACCCAACTGCAAACAATGAAGGACTCCGCAAAAACTCTAATGAAAGTTGTTTCCTTCTTTATTATTGTGTAATACTTTTCACAGAAACATAGTATTTACAAATATACACATACAGACTGCTGATCATAAAATGTTATTGAAGAATTAGTCAAAAAAATCAATTTACAAAACCCAAAAACTTTCCAAAGATATTCTGGCTGAAAAAATTTAATGAAATTTCAAGGAGATGCTTCTGTACAGAAAGACAGGTTTTAGCTTCTTGAGTTCTGGTAAATTAGGCGAGTTGTGAACCAAGTGAGCCAAGCTCAGCTGTACATTTGAGATGAGGCAGTTTTTTTCCAATTATTCTTTTCACACAAATTCTTGATGGTCAGCTTCAACAGGTCTCAGGAGGCACTGGTTTGGATGTTTTTGGAAGCTGCAAGCATTGCTCTCACTTTGGCCATAAGATCCTGTAGAAAATAAAAGGAAAATGATCGGACGTGTCTGAGCTTTGAATAGAGCTAAAACACATGACTGCAAAACCCTGCATGAAAGGGTTAGCGTGTATTCTAGTCACACTGGATACTTGGATTCATGACCACCAAATGTTTAGTTCCTAGGCTAAATGAGCCAAATAATTTGGAGGAAGTTCCTATGAGAGCAACCAAAGTCTAGTTTTACCACAATACAACAAAGTGCTCTGCATAAATATTTTGAGCATTTTCTATACAACAAATCAAAGAATGTAAAAATTACTCTAAAACAGAAAGGGGTTTTTGCTTGCTTTGTAAATCTGAGCCAAAAATTTACACAGCAGAGGCATTTTCTCATATGACAGAGTGACTGTAAAACCAAAGACTCAAGCCTTGTCTTGAGCATCCAGTTGGAACAGCATTACAAAAAGAAATGAAATTTCATGTAAACAGCATTGAATAACTGGATTGCAAAAAATGATGACAAAATGAATAGTGTATATCAGTAATGAATCCGAGTAATGAATCAGTTACTTAAACATTTGTTCACAAATGCAATATAAGTAAATTCCTTAGTTCTTTTAAAGCATTTTGCATCTGAAGTTCTGAAAACACCCCAGAGAGGAATTTAGCATCATTATTCCTTCTGCTTTACAGATGGAAGGATCTAAATGAGAAAAGATACGGACTTGGTTAGGGTCAGCCAGTACAATGGCAGCACAACAGTCTAATAATTAGGTGAATTCCATTTTCTGGAGCCCTTAATGATAAAGAGATGATAAACTAATCTGTGTCAGGCAATATCTTGCAGATTCGGGTAAGTTTCATTCCTATTTACACCTTTTGCAAATAGCAACCAAGAAATGTATTTTAATACACTAACCATTCATTTTCTTACAGCTGCACTTCAAGCAAGCAGTCTAATATTAAACTAGGAAATGCTATGCCATAAGAAACATTGAACCCAAAAATGCACAAACCAACAACCTTTGAAGGGTTTATGTTTTTAAAGGCTGGGATGTTTACTCTCCTTTGAAGACCATGCTGTAGTTTGTATCTCATTTCTCATACCAGGAATTCCCATTCATTTGTTTGGCAGCGTAAGAAGTGCCTGGGGCATTAACACTCCTTTTTCTGCTGCCTATACTTGCTATTTTTCCTGAATAATCTTGTTCAGGGTTTCTCATAAGAAACGGATCAAATACTGTATGTAAGGCACTAGACCCTAGTATTAATTCCCAACTGCCACTTTTTCCATAGCAGATTCAAATCTAAACGAAATCTTTGAACAATATTAATTTCATGAAAGAATAACCTATACACTGAAATAACATCAGAATGTAAAAAACAACTCTGATTTCCTACTGTAAGCTTTTCAAAGCATAATTAAGACAATTTTTCCTTTAAAGATGGCATATTCAATTGAAAAAAGTTAAATATTTCTTTTTTCTATGAAACTTGTTAAGACCTCTACATGGTAAGATGGGACATTGATAAGGGGCATACTGAAGCATAGCATGGACTTCAACTCCTTTACAGTGGATACACTGCTTCCTAATGAATTTAGCTTGGTCTTTAGAGACTTGATTAAAATTTAAAGGACAGCACCTAAAGAAGCAAAATTGTTGTTCCCATAAGCAAACAAATTACGAAAGACAACGAACATGTTTCTACATCAAATGTGAAGTTCGGAATTGCCCAAAGTGGTAAGAGAAGAAAACAATATGCTGGACCATAGTTAATAAGGCAACATACTCTGAATTTGCCTATTTGTACCTGAGTGATTTTACTCTGCACTGACGACACAATTGCTGAAGAGATTTGGCCATCTTTTTCCTGAGAAACTCCCCTAAAAAATAAAATTAGAAATTTATCGTAAAAGTTTTGAAAATGCATTTCACTCACCATTTTGATTTGGGTTTTATTGTACATGTCTCACATGTTAGTTAACAGTTCTCTCAGTCAACTAGAGGAGGTAAGACAGGGTCAGAAAAATCACTTGTACAACTGCCCAGACAAATCTGAACAACAGCGTGAGAATTTTTATCAGAACTGTTTTGTATTCTGTAGAATTAATTTAATAATGACTCTTGACACACATTACAATTCAAACCACTCTACCAAAGTTCTGCTTCAAAGCGTTACCATATTTCATGAAAGCTTCCAACTTAGAAATAGGCTGCAGAATTTTCTGCACCAGTTTTCCTGTAAGAGTAGGTTGAGACGTTTACTCCAGAAAGCAACAGATGCAGCACCTTCATCAGACTGATGCAGACAGTGCTGTATTCCCAGTGACTTGTACTTTTGATAAGCACACATTATACACACAAGGAACTCCTCACCCCACGAGTCTGGTCACAGACACCCTCACAGTCAACAGACAGCAGCATTGCAGTATGGCAGTAACAGAGCACGGTACCTGGAGCGTTCCTGGCTGGATTCCCTGCTCTCCACAGGAGAGACGCTAGTTGAATGTACAGAATTTTTGTGTGTGGATGGTTTGCCTGGTGACACGGATGGCGAGGGAGACCTAGCTCTGGATTTAGTACGTGATCTAGACCGCCTCTTCTTCTTCTTTTCATGGGGACTTCTGTGAGAAGAAAATATTTTATTGAAGAATATTTAAAACCATACTACACTAGCTAAGCTGAAGTTACTTTTCACACTTCTGAAAGCTTATGTGCCCTCTTCCACAGGATGCTTCTCTTGCATTCAGCAAGCATTATTCTTACCCAATACTGCACTTCTATGGTTGAACAAAATACTTTCTCAGAAGCTCTTTGTAATATACCACATTAGGCGACTCCTGGCTCCTGAGGTTCTCACTTGAAATGCTGCTTCATGGGTGCACAGGAATTATTGGCCAGTGTTTGACCATTCGAAGGATGACAACAAATAGCCTTTCATTGGAGATTTGCAGAATAACTTTGCTAAAGGAAGTTCCTTCCCAAACAACATCAGACACTTACAGTGTAATGAGAAATATAAGAGCTTATATCCCATATAATTTTCCTAGCTCATAAAATAAACAAAACATGGAATTATAGTCACACAAAACATCTACAAGGAAAATCTACAGTTTGTTTGGTTTTTAAAAGAAAAAATCCCGTTTCCTTGTGATCCAACCTGCAATGCAACAAACCCTGTCGTCCAGGACCAGGAGCCCTTACTTGGAGCGGGGCCGTTTCCTGCTGTTCCCGGGACTATTGCTGATGCGATATGCTGTGGGAACGCTTCTCTCATCTCTCCGTCGTTCTGGTGTGTGAGCCCTCCTCCGGGGTGACCTTGATCGTGATCTGAGCAGAAAAAAAAATTCAGAAGTCGTCTTTTTGCTACTTATTTCAAAACTTTTACTTCAGTGGAATTGTGCTTCACCAAATGCAAAGACACCATCTTTCAAACACCTGTTGTATACCAACATGGTGCTCCAAGACATGGAGCTTGGTGCTCCAAGGCTCCAAGACTTGTCAGCTATGTAAAAATTTCTTGCTTATCCAAGACATTTGAGATGAAGTTATCCATTGCTTTTCACTCCCCACAGGGGGCTAAAAAAAGGAATTATACTTTGGTCTTGTGTGTTACTGTACAACTTCTGTATTAGTTGATGGAAAAGTTTTCTTTTAGTCCAGCCACCTTTTGTCCAGCATAGTTTACTAACATTGGTATGTAGAAATCCAATTTGGCTTGAAGCCTAGGATTGGCAGGCCCGACCTTGTCTTCCCAAATTAGTGGTGTGTTTTTAGAACTGCTGCCTCACAGAGATAAATACATGTTCTTGTTTGCAGTACCTATCTAACATTGACAAGTCCAGGAAATGTCCTGGATGCTGCAGAATAATCCTAGCACAGCCAATGTTTTCAACAGTGTAAGTGACCAACAACCCATTAATAGTGTTGTTTGGCACTAGCATTTTGACTTGAAATGTCTTTCCTGGAAAAGTGAGAAGGAGATCAAGAAGGGAAAATAGAAAGCATGCCCAGTTAAGATCAGAGATCTTAAGATTCACACAATATAGGTAATATCTACACACACACAAAATCCTGAGGCATTTCTGTTACACCTACAACAAAAAAACACAACTGAAAAGAAATTATCACAATGGCAGATAACTGTTGCAAATTAACTGCTTTGACACTTAAAAATCTGATCTTTACCAGGCCATTCAGAAGGACTACAAAAAAAGGGAAAAAAACCAACAGATTATAAAAGTTGTGTTCAGTCAGACACCTTGACATTTTACCAGGATTTCCCTCAAAAGAGCTCCAGCAGTCAAATCTTTTCATTGCCCAAGTTGCCTGATAATTTTTCCACTCTGTTGCTGCTGCCACTGATGAGCTGCTCAGACTCGGCTCCATGCTCAGTGTCGCTGTGGATGCTGTGAGTCTGTGATATGCAGGCACACACTTCACATTCAGACTAAAATGTCCTAGTTTTGGTATTAACTAGAATCCTGAAAAGGCTTAGTCCCTTAAACAAAAGCTGAACCTTAGTGAAACACGCCTGTATGGACCAGCCTAAAAAAAAGTCCAAACAATCAGAAAGAAAAAGACATTAGCTTCATTTTTATGAACTGACATTTGTGGTTCTACAGCATTCTTCCAATCACCAAATATTAAGAACTTTGGCCATTTACCTCAAACAATTAAAAACCAGCTAATTAGTTTTACTGCAATATATAAATTATTACTTTCATTAGACTGTAATTCCAGAAGGCACTTTATTCCTTTATAACTTACGCTTAGACAGGTCCCAAAAGTTCAAAGGGTTATGAAGCTTTGCATGTCTCACTACAAAACTGGAATTAAAATTATGTGACTAGACACTGCCTCAGCAATAAGAAAATCACTTTTGGAGGAGAAAAAAAAAAAATTAACCCCAAACAATCTTTTTTAACAAACAACATCTACTTCCAAGTCTACTAAATTCCTAATACTGAGGCAAAAAGCCTCACACAAATTCCCACACAGGTGCTCCCTATCCAAACTTATTGCAAAGTAACCTCTTAACAAAATATACCACTAATTAGTGCTAATAATTCATTGACTGGATATACTATGTGCCGTATAGTAAAACAGCAATACTGAAAAGAAGCTCAGAATTTCCAAGTTCACCCAATCAAATCAGTAAATCATTTGGTACGTAACAAGTGCCTCTGCTTCCCTTCCTCTCCTCTCACACTCACAAACCAGTAGATATATCTGTGGGTAGGAAACAGAGATTGAGGTGAACATCACTGTTGTTTACAGTCACGCATGTGAGCTGGAAGAGCCCACTGCCCACCCTGGGTATGACATGTGGCACCACTGCCCAAAACAGCTCAGACCCAATTCTTTAATGGTGCTTTGAAGCCAACGGGAAATAAAAACATTGATTCAGCATTTACTACATGTGACTCTAACATAACTAAAAACTTTGTTTTCCAAGCCAGATTTAATGAATGTGCCCCATCTTTGATATGAAGTACTTATCTATAATAACTAATTATTTCTTTGGGACTGACAGGTCTGTCCTGCAGAACCTTACAGGACTTTGGGACATGGTTTACTGTGTACATGACTTGTTTAATCCGTCATCTTGGTCTAGAATTAAAATTGTATGATACCAGGAGCTTTACAGGACCAATTTTGTTCCAGATAATAACATGCATTTATACAGAGAATTGCTGTTAGCACACCACATGCCACAATTAAGCTAATGTTATCAGGGCTCTCTACTATTTGTTTCTGTAAAAGAGGTTTGGTTGTTAACCAGAGAAATGGATATGAAAAACGTGCTTTGAATCAACTTCATGTTACTGGAACAGAATTTTACAACTTTATTACTGCTGAAGACGCATAAGAAAATATAAAAAATGCAACAGTATCAAAATTGTATCTTATCACCAAAGACTATTCTTAAACACATCAGAGTCTCTAAACCTGTAACAATGCAAAAATAAATGATAAGCAAGTGATGTAAAGTGGTATACAGAGAAATACATTGTGAAGTTCGCTCGCAGGACTTCTAAGCATATTGGAAAAAAACTCTATGCATTTTGGAAAAAAAGAATAAGATGACAAACCAAAAAGGAAGAGCTTGCAAAGTACCATGAACATCCCTTGAATAAAGAGCAAAGAATGTCACTTCTTATTTCGATGTTTACCTACACTTTCCACATTATTCCCTGTTAACTTATCACAATAAGTTATGTGATAAAGGTGATTTTTTAAATCTTGCATTTTGAACAAATTAAGACAAGGCAACAATACACCATTAGACTGGGAAATTCAAATAGTGCAGATACTCAAAATAAGGTTGTTCCAAAGTAATTTAGCATCACTGTCCACACAGTAAGGACTGTCTCCAAGTGCCATCCACTTAATACAAGATGAACACATTAGCATCCAGAAACAGTTTACATTTCATTCCAGGAGGGTATGGCTATTTACATAACTGTTCTTTGAGCTGGAAGCTGTAATATCCAGTGCTTTGGGAAGCTACGAAAAAACCACTGTTCTAGGTGAAGCTGAAGAATCCTATTCTAGGGAAAACTGATGAGCAAAGAGATGTGAAACCTGCCAAGCTGAAATAATGCACTGAAATAATTTTATCTGAAAGAATACTTAAAATAAAAACAAATTTTAAAAGACAAAAACCAGTAATATCTTCTAGCTGGGCAACAACACCTGCCTTTTCTTTGGCAATTACTAAGACAAGGAACTATTTCTGCCTAAACATTTGAGAATCAAAACAAATCAGTATCTGACAGGGTTATGAATCAGCTCTTGCTCTTGATTATTCTAAAATTTTTCTGTTTCAGTAGCAAGAGCTCCAGTTTTGGAAATACAGTATGTTAAGGCATAGCAAACACCTTCAATAAAGCACACCTTCAATCATCACCATTTCTTGTTCTTTACTGTTCAGCTCTGAATTTTGTGAAGTTAAAACATGCAAAAGGTTTCCAGTGCAAAATCTGGTGCTGTTTTTCTGCATAATTTTAAAACTCAGTCAGCCAGTATCAAGCTTATTGGACTTCTGAGGTTTTAGAAATCAATAGCTCATCAAGGAAATATCTAACCAGATTTCATCAGGTGTTGTGGTGATTCATGATTTTCATGCTGTTACATGCCTATCATTTGATTTGTGCCAGGAGGCAAATTCAAGACAGCAAACATAGATTAGCTCCTGTAGATTACCTGTTCTTAATGACTTTTGTGTGTTTTTTTCATCAGCTGAAGTGTGGCCACCAGAAAAAAAAACAACCCCAAAACAATCAAAACCCCCATCAAAACGCAATGTGACTCTCCACCTTGTACCTGGCTCCTCAGTAGACCGATTTTTTTAATTGGCAGAACCAAATGCAGGCCTGTTGGCTGGTGCAAGTATTCAAGCTGATACAAAGGACCAGATAACAGCTCTCCCTGAAGTCACTAAAGACATGTCTCAGTATACACCAAATTGAACTTGCAAGCTCCCATTAATCTTGTTACTGCCTGCTGCAAACTCATGCAACATGCAGGATTATTTTTACACTATTGAGCAGCATATTCAAGTACTGCTAAGGGTCTTCTCAAACGATTCTTTGTCCTTAAGGGCCACAGAAGATGCCTAATTTTTCTTTTTAGCATTACTCTGATGTTTCTCCTTGGCTCTACCATGTATCAGTACAAGTGGGGATAAATACATGTAGGATAGCTTGGATGAAGTATCTGGTATGGATGGTTCAAGTGAAAATACATCTTGACAGGGAGTTAAAATGTTGAGTGATTCACCTGAGGAGGCTTTTCCCCAATATATGCTTAACTTTGAGAGGATCTGCATTGAATTCTTAAGCAAGGAAAGCTTCATTCAACATCATTCCCTTTAAATGCTGGTAAGCGCAGAAAAGGAATGGCACACAGTATTTTGGAATGTGCCTTACAACACAGCATGTCATGACAACTTATTGTCAAAGGTCGTCAAATAAGCAGAATGTCAGACTGATCATTTCAGTGCAAGCTACGGTCACTTAATTCCTGGCATCTCTGAATAGCAGAGATTTCTGCAGCAAAGCATTGTTCTTAAACTCAAGAATCAAGTATAAACCAGTAAGTCATACCATATTAACACTCCTATTAGTGTAGTAGTTTAGCACACTTCATTAAACAAAAAAAAGCACAAGAAAACTAAAGGAAGTTTTGGCATACTGTCACCAGGGGCTAGAAACTTTTTTCAGGCACGTGCCATAGGCAGAGACACAAAGAGAAGCTATGTATGCTTTCACATGCGTCGCATACTTATACAACTGTGGCAGTATTTATATGCACAATTTGCTTAAACTACAAGCAACTTAAGTAGCTGTAGCCTGATCCACAGAAAGTACCCTCAAAGCCCTTCCTTACTGACCACAGTAACTGCACTCAGACATGACAAATTTTACAGACTATAAACTTTGAAGGTGCCTAGACTCAAATATCTTTGATGGAATTAACAGTATCAATAAACCACAACATACAACATCTTATAGCTGGATAATGAGCATAGTGTATTTAATCTCATTAATTATTAAGTACAGAGTCAACAGCACTGGGCTACATTTGTCTGTGGTCTCTCTCTTTTTCAACTGTTTTCACCCTTCTTCGATTCCCATCATATCTCTCCTGCAATTCATCCATCCTATTTTTTCACTTGTCACCCAACTGCTTTGTTTTCTTCTGAGCTTTGCTGCATAACCACCCAGTTCTCTATCTTTACTTCTTACTTGAATATTGTCTAAGTTACTTTGCTCCAGCCACAGATTTATCAGCAAGTTCTCTTCCTGCTATCATCACATTCCTACATATTGTCACCAGATATTTCACAGAGCATCATGAAAGGTACTGGTAAAAGCTTTGCACTGTGTAATTAGAAATTAATGACTCATTATTTCACTAAAATGATTTTCAAAATACCTGCCACATTTGATGTGTATGTGCCACATACTGCCTTCAAGGTGACTGTAACCTTTGCAATGGCTATAGAAACACCTATGTAAAGGAAGAAGTGCAAAGATGTTTTAAGTGTTAACCCATGCAGAACTCTAAAGAATATGTTTGGTTTCCAAACCCACCTTGAATGCCTGACAGTCCTATAGGCAGTGGGAAGTGAGTGTTTTGCTTTTGAATGTGATCTAGACCTGGACTTAGATGATGAATGATACTTGAATGGTGATCGAGATCTTGACCGAGATCTTTTCTTGTGCTTTTTCCTCTTCTTTTCCTTTTCTTCATCCCTAGGAGGATCTCTGCTTCTGCTTGAAGGCCTTTCTGCTTGTTTAACTTCCAAGGTGGATAAAGTTCTGACTGCAGTCACAGGACATGGTATACTACCGACACTCTGAAAGCAAAGATAAACAAAGTATAGTGTTCAATTTCCTAAGTTAGTAGTGCTGCATTGGGATTATGCAAAGTGTGCAGAAGTAAGGCTGACATCTTCAAACACATGCATCTGGCAGAATTTAATGGAGGCCTGTACAGTTCCCCAGAGGTACATATGCAAGTTGGTATACACATGCTAAGACTGTCAGCGTGACCAGGACATAGTTCTGAAGTTTTCATCTTTAGTTTTTAGAAGAAATGTATTCTAAAAAAATGGGTACTTTCAGGTATCTTTTATTCTACTTACATGTTTTACTTAGAACAGGACAAACCTGGAAATACAATCAGGAACTACCGACATTCAAAGCTAAGTTTTAGTGTCACTATCTTCCATGAACTGTGCTGTTTGGACGACAACTTCAAGAAAAATGAACCAGTGCTGATAGAAATTATGTCTGAACTTTGCAAAATAAATGTTTTAAATGTAAAGGACTGGGAAGATCACAAAATTTATTAATCTCCAAGACAGAACAGGTACATGCACAGTTAATGTTCAGTGAATAATTCCAGCTGCAGGAGGTTAAGCAAAATCATACCACATTTTCAAATTATCAGCTTGAACCCCAGAGAATTCTGCTCAAAGCCTTGTTTAGAACAATTCAAGTCAGGGACTACAGATATGCTCCTCATTTCAAAGCCTGTCATTCCCCTAGCTGCCATATCAAGGCAACTGGAGAAATCAGTTTCCCTGTCATAATTTCTGCTCCACCTGGTCTGACACTTTCGCTATTTGATACAAGGATACTTACCATGACTGGAATAAAAAGTAATACATTAAAACCTGAAATAACCAAATTAGAAACAGGTTATCTTTTCTTTTCTTTTTACCCTTCTCCTATCATGAATACATAAAGACAGTAACTGACCACATTTGAATAATCAAAAAGGCAACTCTGCTCCAAGTTAGAGAGACATGACACTTTTTCATGCTTTAACTGGTAACTGCTATCACAATATTTACAAAACTAGTAACAAAGCAGTACTAAAGTAGCTTGTTTCAAAGATTATAAACATTGTACCATAAGCATGACCATTTGAGTGACTGGTTTACCAGAGGCCTATTTCCAAGTTCACAAACTCCACATGTAACTGCAGACACCTCACAGACCCATCTCTGGTTTCCTAAGAGGCCACCAGAGTTGACTGTCGTTCCTTTGACAACATTATTCACGTCTTTATACAGTACCTGAGCCTTTGCTTTGAACTCTACTGAATATGAAATAGGCCAGTCTACCTTGAAGTAGTCACCTCTAATAGCTTGAAATGAAAAAGCTGTAGGCAAAAAGTAATGTTAAGAGGAAAACCAGAGAGGGGAGAAAAACCCAATGGTTTTCAGTGCTCGGGTTCATTCAGACACATAAAACAAGCTCTCCCATGACTGCCTAACTAAGAAGAAGTTAATAAATGAATGACACATTTACTTTTAGCTCACATGTAGAGATTCTCTCAGCCACCTGAACAAAGAACCACATAATCCTACACCCCAACTATGTTTCCACCAAAAGCATCCACTGCTGACCCTGGGCTCTCCTTGACTTTCAGGAAGCTGACACTAAGGAGTGACAGCTCTGCCCAGATCTCTGGGAAACAGGGATGCAGGCTGCCTGGCTGGTGGATTCAAACACCACTGCTTCAGGCTACTGATGAATCACATCTGCAGAGCCATACTGAAGTAACTTTAGCCACCCCTGGGTGAAATATGCAGGTTCTTCAGTGAAATACAACAGGTAACACACAGGGAGAAGTCACTCACCCATGCACCACAGTGCCCAGATGCTCTGGTGACAGATGTCATGCCCTTATGACAATCGCCTGAACAAATGGGCCACTTCCCTCAGTGGCAACTCCAGTTGCCTTCAAGAAAAACAGCACCAGCAAAATGACTTGACTCACCACCAGAGCAGAACACAGAGCTCAGTGAAAGCAGCCAGCAAATTGCGAGGCCACAAATAAAATTTCTAGGTATATAACTATTTGGAAACAAATAAACTGTCTTGGAAAATAAGGTAATGGGAACTGAAATTGGAGGCATGAATGCAGAAAAGAATTTAAAAAAAATAGCAGTAAACACAGAACTGGGAGATTACAAAGCACTCTGCTTCAACGGATCAGGCTCTGCCAATATGCAGGCCAGTACAACAGTTTTGGAAAGCACGAAAACAAACCTATTACGTGATGAATTTTATTACGCATCTCAAAGGATGAAAGATTTTCATTGTCTGAGAGCTCTTCTAAGAAGTTAAACTGCAAACATTCAGATAGCATTCACTGAATCTCACTTCTTTGTATGTTTTGGGTAATAGCACCTTTTTTTGGCCTTTACTAAATGGTAGTGTCAGACAAATGCACTGGCAGAGCTGTTCTTCTGCATGACTGAAGCAAATCTGATGGAAGTAATGCCAAAACATGATTCAGCAACTCTTGTTTAGCAGGAATGGATTATGAAAGAGCTCTGTAAATAGGGAGAATTTATACCTATATGAGAACAGAAATGAGTACTTTGGTTCATATAAGTCATTTGCATATTTGCAATATTCATAAGCCCAGAACACACATTAGTTATTTCTGGGATTATACTACTTAATCATACACAAATCCAAAATTAGAAATGAACCAAAATGTGCTTACTGCAACAGAACAAAACACAAGCACTGCGTCTGGCTCAAATAAAATCAGCTGGCAAAGGACATTATCAATAACATTACAAACAGCTAGAATTTCTTTTACAGCAATTGGAATCCTATGCTAGATCAAAACTGCAAAGAGTAAATAAGGTCAGAACTGCAAAGAGTTAATCAACTATTCTTTTACTTCACTAAGATCAAAAAATACTCCAGATTCTTTCCTACCACTGTATCTTTTTTACTACAGGTTCCCCAAAGGTTATGGCGAAGTACTGTCTGACTGAAATTAATAAGCAACTGTCTACCTGCCATGGAAGTGTATTATTTTTGTATTCATTGCTCTGTGGAACAAAGCAAGCAGTTACTTCTATTTAGAAGTTTGTCAGTCCTAGTATTAATAAACTGGCCCAAAATATTAATTTGAAGAGATAAAAGCGTTTCCTGCAGAATAAGTTCTTACAGAATTTGTTCTATAGGAACTCAAAGACTCAACAGTTTCATCCAGGTTTCAACAGTTTCATCCGGGTTACTCTGCTGCACTAAAAACCAGCTATTAGCAGTGCACTGACCACGGTACGGTCTTCAAAAACAGACAAAATTTTGACAGGGCCAGCTGCAAAGGAATTAGTGGCTGTGAATCTGTTTGCTGTGTGGATCCATATGCCTTTTTGTTTTGAGCACTTTGAAGACTAAAAATCAATGCATTAACATTCTTACCTCCTCACCTATCTTCATTAAAATGGCAGTTCCTGATACTTAGCTGTTTTCTCCCCCTGTTAAAAAATGACTGAAGTATTTATGCTATGAGGAATTACAACTCTCATGTAGTTTTTGTTAGTAGGGTTACTGCAATAAAAAAAAAAGTTCCAAATGCCAGCAAGTTATCCACCCCCCAAATGCCACATTAGTATGTGACATTTATGTTTTTCCTTTATCCTGCTTTTTCAAAAGGACAGATAGATTAACAAGCAAACCCAACCCCCTCACCCATGCCAACCAGAAGATGTAGATACCTATAGTCTGAAAAAAAGTAAAGAAAGAAATGTATGACTCCAAAATAGTCTAAACAATTTTTTTCTTCAAATACTTACAGGATTGTTTTGATTAGACAATTATATTTTGCTCAAAAATTAACAAAGAAAATGTGCAAATATACAATGATGTTATACATTGTTATTCCAAAGAGGCATGCAGGAATATCTACAGTCCATTGCTAAAAAAGCAGGATAAACTACAGCAGTGTGAAAGACATACACTATCTACAGCTGTTGATAACCCTGTTATGCTTGACAAAACTAGAAGAGCATCTCATTTTTAAAACATGGCACGCTTCTATTTCACTCGTAAACAGACTACTTTCCACAAGCCAAAAAAAATTTGCTACATACAGGACAAAAGAAAGGACAAGCCATCTAAAGAAACAAATGATAAAATAGGGCTTCAAAACCTGGGAAGATGAAAGAGCCAAAAGAAGGCAAGTTTTGCTTTGTGCCATATAATCTTTATATTCAGAGGCATAACAGCAGATTACATTTGGGACAAGCCATTAAAACAGCATCACGTGCTTGAATCACGTGCTTGTATCACGTGCTTGTCTTGTTTTTCAACATAATGACTGTGGATTTCTCCTCTATTTAAATCAGATACTAAGGTTTACCCAGGTAAGTTTGGGTATAACCAACTGTCTACCAAAGCACTATCACCACTAGAACATTTCTGACACAGAGTAAAATATGACATTTGTAGAATAGTCCATGCCAAGCCCCACTACCAAGAATATATAATCTTATTTTTTAAAATCTGAATTAATTTAAATAATTTCGGAATGAGACCTGCATTTCAGATCATTAAACACCTTACTTTGTTTGGTTTCAAGTAAAAAAGGCAGTTCAATGAAGCACTCCATGTAACCTGGCATATTCCAGCTCAGCATGGAAGAACTGCAGTTAAAACTACAAGCTGTCTGCTGTTACAGGACAAGGAACCTCCATTGCAGAATGAAGGCAACTTCCCCTCAGTGACACGGACAGATGTGCCAAAGAGTCCATCTAAAGTCTATGTGAACCAAAAGTCTATATGAATTATACATATAAACACAAGAAGGGAAACATCATCTAATTACTGTTTATCCATGTCCTGAACAAGGGCACAGACTTCACTAGCCACAGCATCGTTGGAAGCTAATCAATTTTGGAAACTGAGATAAGCTCCATGCTTTCCAAGTACTGGTCTGAGAATTATTACTGGTTTGAAATACTATGCACAGCTGCACTGTTCTAATGCATGCAAGAATGGTAAGGAGCCATTTGTGAAAAGCTGTGCTGCTTCACTGCTCAAGAGTTTTCAGCCTTTTGTTTCTCTTGCTTGATTTCACTTTAAAGAAAAACAGGAAGCCATATAAAAGAAGTAATTCGGCTATGGAAAATACAAAACTGACTATTTTTAAGGTTCAGCTAAAGCCAAAACAGCCTAGAAGTGCTCTGTTCTGAGGCAGTGACTGTCCTTTAACTGCAGTTAGCAGAATCGATTAGATTCAAAGATGCAATGTACACTCAGTACAGTGTTCCTTTCAAGAAATACAAGGTATCAGGAAAATCTGACAGAGATCACAAAAGGTTTGTGCATTTAATGTATTTCTGCACATTGTGATAAACAGGTTTTCAGTACAAATGTACACATATAATGTACACATAAATAGCATTACTAGTTTTTATACACTTACTAGGCTGGGGCAATGTAATGGAAATTATGCATGCTCCATAGATATTCTCAGCTCCTCTTCATGCATTACTATACAACTCAGTCATAACTTTATTTTGGAGACACATTTTAAGCTACAAAAATCATGCTACTACATTAACTCTGACCAGTCCAGATCAACCTTTGTTTCCTGGACTCCTCATTGGATGCTCCTACCCCCAAAACAAGACATGAAATAAATTTAGTGACATTTTTGGTGGACACAAATATTTAATTTTTTCCTTTGTTTTCTGATTAATTAGTTTTCTGATTTAATTACCCCAATTAGTTTCACCGACCAAACTACAAAAGCAATTTTACATATCTTTCTCTCTCAAATTTTTAACATACTTTTTTTTAATTACAGCCACTATAGTTATCTCCTATTACTTCTGCAATTAGTGTTTTTAAATGCATCTTTTTGTTTCTGAAACATGACTGAAAAACCTTAAAAAAAAAAAAACAGTGCTACATATTTATTTACAAGCTGATTTAGACATCATAATACAGCATACTGGGTTCTCAGGGTATAAAACAGAGGTTAACAAATCTGCAATATGATTTCACTCATCTTTCTCCAATACAATTTCTTGACTCAAATGGGCTGTTACAAATAGCCAAAGCAGGCAAGAAGAGAAAAAGGCAGATTATTAGAAATGAATGGAAATGGACACTTTTTTGAACACAGCAAATGGAACAACAGCTTGAGAAACATTCATGTTTCACAATAAGCTTTTATCTGCAAAAGTCTATATGCATATATCTATATAAGTGTGTCACTAAGCAAACCATACTTAGCAGGAATATTACTTCCAAAGATATTATGGCATTTCTGACTGTTCGTTAAAACAGTACAAGCACTCCCAATACAACAGCCAATTTTATTTTTAAAAAGGAAGGTCACATCAGAAAACATTTAAATATACATTTGAAATTCTAAATAAACCTGTTAATAATGAAAGCACCTCCAAACCATTTCTATTGGTAAGAAACGGTGAAACTGGCTACTTTAAAATTCTCAAATACACTGGAATTCTTTGTGCAAGAAAAAATAAATGCCTTCTCTGAAACTCTACTTCTGTGGAAGAAGATAAAATAGTTTCTAGAAAATCAGTTTACTGAGAAGTGGGAGAGTGTGTGGTTTTTTGTTTTGCTTTGAACTGAGAAGTTCACTAGCATGTTCAGCTTACAACTTCAGTAAGTTCATATCTGAGAGAGAACATTCATCTGCTCTTCTGAAAAAGAGTCAGCTGTCACTGGTTATTTCAGGCATTGTCTTAAAGAAATACATCGAAAGAGCCTTAGCTTAGGAATACCTGTGTCCTTGACAAATTCCCTTGAGAAGAAGAGCGGAACTGCAAATGTGGGGAGTTTTGCATTGTCATGGTCTCTTTGCATTCACTCTTCAATATATAAAAGAAGTACTGAACACTTGTATCAGGGAAAATTTGTTGGCAGTAGTGATGAGAAACCCAAACAGGATCTCTTTTGGGATGTGACCACACTTAATTCATATACATGCTTCTCTCTGATGATATGGATCACCTAAACTGCAGATATGTCTCTTTCAACTGTTCTCTTTAAAGTGTTTTGAGGGGTAATCCATGATTTATTCAGAAAAATCGAGAACTGGGCAATGAACTACTTGCCAGGTACTGGAATTCTTTCTGAGGGAAAGGTAACAATGGAAAGCGATGTCATTCTTTCTTGTAGCCAGTCTGTCACAATCAACATCTAAAATTTTCCATCAGTATCCAGAGATGACGTTTTGCTTGAGTAGTGCAACCAAGAGTGAATTTACTGGCTTTTCTGGAAGCAATGTAATTTCAAACCTATGAAACTGAGAGTCTACTTCCCAACAAAATCTGTATTTGTAATGCACAGCAAAACCATAAATATGCACATCAAATAAGTAAGTATAGCGGCGTACGTCAGTCATCCCAATACTCTTGCAAGGTGAGCATTACAACACTTGGATCACTAGGACGAAATTAAAACATGAAAGCTCCTTTTCCTTTCTGTACCTGGCTAGCTGACCTAGGAATTGTGCAGCCTACTTCTCTATCAGTTCTTTACTGACAGATGAGAGACATATAAGATGATGGGAAAAGATTAACAGTATTTAAAATTCAAATTTCTCCCCATTTAGAAAAGCGTCTATCTCTTCAGTCAAGTTTATAACACAATGTCGGATTCACATTCTAGAGGCCAGCTTTATGGGAAAGAGAAATTTATTTCTTGCTTACCTCACTACTGAAGGAACTCTCTTCAATTTTCTCAGTTTCTGCCTCTGCCAGAGGGTTTTTCAGGGTCTGCAAGAACAAAGCAGCTTTCCTTTTGCGCTCTGCTTGTAGCTGCTTCTCCTTTGATTCTTTGGAGGCCTGTGCAAGCTTCTCCCTTGCCGCAGCTGCTAATCTATCCTCTAGTTTCTGCTTTGCTAAGAAAGACAATTAAGCATTAAGTTTAGAGTGAGCCACGCTTGGGGAACTCGGGCTTCCTTAAAACAAACACACACACCCCTGCCCCGCCACAAACCAGCAAACAGCCCCTCCAGCCATTCTCAAGCCTTCCCCATGCAGCCATTCAATGACACTATAAGGACATATCACCTTGAAATTAAGACATTTCAAGCATCTTAATTCATAGATATATCATTTGCTTGATGTAAAGCAGTGCAGGTGAAGTAAAAACTTCTAACTTAAAATCACAAGAAAATCCAATCCTGATTATTCAGGATACTTGTTCTATTCTACTTATAAAAGCTACCTAAAGAAAGTAGCTTGGTAAATACAGAAGCTTTTTCTTGTAAGTCTTAAAGTGATGCAAGCTCTCCAGTTTGCTCTTTCCACTTATCTGATCTTCACACTTTCCAGCCCTACTTAAACATATGTTAATGTTTACAGAAAGAGCTGCTCCAGAAATTTTCAGAAACTGCTTTCTCATTGCTACAATCAACAGATTTTGTTGTGTGTGATTACATATTATATGTGATTACATGATGAGAATAAGCCAAGTGATTTAACTATGCACCTAACAGCTACTTTGTGTAATGTTTTTCATCTTGCACTTCCATTTTTGTGTTCTGTACATGCACAAAACAACTGGATTTTTTTGTTCAGTTGCAGAGGTTTTTCAACACACAGCTTCTTCTAAGTGTGTTTTACACTTCATTTTTATTATAATACAAAATATTTCATATTTGATTTAGATATATAATGCCATAGCATACTTTGTGCTACTGTGGTTTACAAAGGAATTGCTACTTAGAAGCAAAAAGCCACGATTTTGAAAATGAAAAATTAATTCCTGTAGCATACTCATAGGTGTGAGAAATACTAAGTTTTTAAGCTGGTAAATACTGACAAAATATCCACTTTAATAAGCACACTCTTCTGTGAAACAACCTTGGGAAAGAATGGGTGAAACTGGATTCTTTTAAAACATCATTCAATTCAAATTCAAACAGTATGCCCTTCTGCCCTTACGCACATTAACACAGAACAGGAAAAAGCCATACAAAGATTTAATGGCATTGCATTGTAAGAGCAACAAAACATCAACAAGGCAATATTAGTCTATATGGGAGTGCTATATAAATGAAAAATAGCTTGAAGCAATTCACTGTTCTCAGAAAAAAATGAGAAACAGGTATGTCTTTGCTGGGCTTTGTTAATGCAATCTGGAAACTACAAAGTCAGTGCTTTACTAGAAGTTTGTAATGGAAAACCAATATAAAATTCAGAAAGATAAGGCTTTAGGACAAAGCACTCAACCACCCCAGTGTGTTACAAGTTTGATTTAGTCTCAGCAACCGATGAAGATTTCATTCTTAAAAAGGAGGAAACTGTGCGAAAAGAATTCTGATTCCTGTTAACATGACACAGAAAAGACTCAAAACACCTAAAATGTCACACATGGCAGTTTTGCAGTTTGCGTGAAGGACTCAATCCTTCATTTTGTTTTCAGCGCCACATGGAATACCTTGTTTAGCTTCCAACTCCTCCTGCGTAAGTTGAGGCTTTTTCTCTTCAGGAGCAGTACAAGGAGTGGCAATTGCTGGAGTATGGTTTGACATACTGTTAGCACTCTCTTGGCCTTCCTTTCCCTCCTCTTCCTCCTCATCACTGTCATCATCTAATTTAACACGGTTTTTCTCCAAAGGAAGAAGGTCATTTTCTTTGGCCTTGATTGCAAAGCTTATTGGAGCAAAGGATGCTGTGAATGAATGGGTAAGATGTCACACATCATTAGACTACAGTAGAAGGCAGGTTCAATTTCCTGACTTTCCCTATTAATCCTGCAGACTACACCACAAAAAAAAAGGAACTTGCATCGTCCAATAATGCTAATTATTTTGGTGCAAATGACAACATAATCCTTTTTTTTCTCTCTTTCTGTGGTTTTTAACAAATGTTGGAAACCTCATTTGCTGTGTAAAGATCTCAAAAAAAATTTCAACATTAATCTCCAGCTCATTTATCCAAAATGACACTTCTAAGAATAAAGAATGGAATTTCTGACTACCCAGTACCATTTAGTCTGCTGCAATACTACATTTTCCTTAGGATGCCTTTTGCATATATATCCCATGAGATTGCAATTACAGAAATTTAAATACAGTAATTAAATTACATACCAAGGTTTATAAAATACAAGCTTTGATTCTGGTAATCCTAGGGTAAGGAAATATGCTCAGAAACAAAGAACTCCGTAATTCCAAGAGAAGAGGTAACAGTGATTTTCCACCTTCTTCATGGGATAGAACGAATCCTAAAATGGGATTTTACTTCCTCAGAGGCAGAAGAAAAATCTAGTATGGATGTTATGTCTGACTTGGAGGCAAGTACTGTATTTAGGTTACAATAAAGTGAAATTTGTACCATATTAAAGGAAACGAAAATAAGTTTATAGGAATCAGGTTGTCATGAAATGACTCACTGGTTATATTACATCATGTAAATTTGAGCAAATTACTACTATTAAAGTACAGGCTCCAGTTTGCCACTTATTAATGACAGAACAACAGAAACAATATCATTTCTTTGTGTATCTTGCATCACTTAATAGGACATCTTTGAAGGCAGGGAGAGATTGTTCCTTCCACAGGGAAGCTACTCAGGCTGCCCAGAGAACAAACTGCAGAGTCTGGACAGTCAGAGACCCACAGCAAAGAGCCCAGTGTTTGCTGGTCGTGGAGGAAATAGGATCACAGTGAGAGGCAGGAAGAGAGAATTCCAAGGCACCACAGGGCGTAGATAAACTTATCAGTAATTAAGTAAGCCACTAAGGTGGCAAGAAGGAAGTTTCCATCCATGAAGTCCAGTTAAAGAGTGCTTTTTTTGCTTTGTTGTCTTTTTCAGGGGCTTTCAGTTCTAGTTAAAAGATGCACATTTTTACTTTTTACTGAAAATAAGAGTTTTTAATGTATCTTTTCCTGATAGGCCAATGAATCAGTTCCCAGACATTAACAATCACTTCTCCAAATCAGGACACTAATGGTGTGCTAGCTGGCTTTGTCTGAGTGGCTTCCAGAGAGATCTTCCCATTCTGCCCCTCTGCTGCTATGACTGCAAGAGTAAAAACATTCCATCTAGACATGAAAGGGGTCTTTTCTTCCAGCATGACTAATGTCCAACATGGAAAGAATGAGCAACAAGCCTTGAGTACTTCCTCCATGTGTATCCTTTCAAATAAGGCCACTGCTTTTATTCAGAACAAATGACTTCTCTTTTGCACAAAGCTTGTAACTGTCAGGTTGAAAATGACAAAAATAAGATTTTACTGGCGTCACTGATGAAAGCCTTCGACTTTGCACAAAACTGAAGTAAAACAATTTATTGTGTCAGACCACAAATACATGATAGTCTGATAAGAAAGAAATATAAAATCAATCAAATTGCTTATTTCAGACCTTTATGGATGCCTACAGTGAAAATATATTTTTCACATGATAAAATTCTTTTCCCTACTTTCTCCTGCCTTCTTTTATTTCTTTATGTATATGTTATCAAATATTTTCATGCCAAATAAATCATGTTACCATACCTTTCACCAGTTTACCATCACCGACAGCTTTAGGAGGAGGAACATCCTTTTTAGTTCCTGTAACTCCCCTAGCACTCGGCTCAGATGCATCTTCAGGTGCATGTTCATCTGCAAATTGAGTCTCACTCGATGTATCATTGGCAGTGTCTGCTGGAACATCTTCAGAGGAAGATACTCCCTTTTCAAAAGAGAGAAGCAGAATTACTAACAAGATAGTTATGAAATCATTAATAAAATGTCTGTGGAGCTGCAATTTTGTCAGCCACTTGAAAAATCACATTATCAGCTAATCACACAACAGCTAATTTTGTATCACTCAGCACACATGACCATAATCCTGCCTCATATAAACCCACAGGCCGTAAAACCTACAGACTTACACTAAGAACATGTTATTATTTTACAGCAAATAAAATGTTCTTCAGTTGATATGCTTTTGCCAAAAACGGCTTTAAAATTATATTTTTTAAAATTAGACCCCAAAAGCATGTACGTCTTTTGTATATTTATTTAGGTCTTGACCTCCAGGGTCCCAAACCAAATTCATTAAAGCAATTTCCCAGGGATAGGGTGAGAGCTTATGACATGTTTTTCCTCATGTACAATTGCATGTAACTTCTTCACAGAATCAGATTTTACAGGAATCAACACAAGTTAATGTTTGATTTGTTCCAATATTCTGCTGAAGAACATTGGGCCTAGCAATGTTTTTTGATACAATACAGATGTGCTGAGATTTACAAGAAGTAAAGAATTACTGGTTCTACCATTACACAGCTGAATCATTCAGGATGATCTCTGAACTCCTATACCTCTGAACAGTATAAAAATTTCAAGAAGGATATTATAGAACATTCAAAGTATTGACACGGTGAGCTGTGTGATAACATTAAGTCATTTAACATTGAAGTGTGCATCTTTCAATTATGAGTTTGGTTGCTCTGGCTGTTGTTAAGCATACATGACGCTGAAGTTGAGGCATTGATCAGATCTTCCCTGCAGCCATTCCCTGACCAAAAGAACTGATTTCTATAAGTCCTCAAAGGGGAAAAGCACAGTGAAATCAAGCACTTCATCCTGTGTTTACTGAAGTCAGTAGTACAGTTTCTTATTAATTTTAATGGCCAAAAAAAAAAAAGCATCAGTTGCATTAGTTGCCTATACATATATTACTAGAGAATAAAGATTAAATTGAAATCATTATTCTAAAAATTTGAAGAGAATGGCATTATCTACAAAGCCATGCAGTACAAAAATATGCATTGCTATGCTTGACCTCAAGGGACTTAAACTGGTTTCAGTTCCTTTTTAGCTGTACCCATTTGAACATTTAAAATGGATCCTTTATTATTATGCTTCAGTTAGTGTACAATTTCCCCCCAAACATATGTTAACAAGTCCTTATTAATGATGTAAGTATTATGAATTCAACCCACTGGTTTGCAAATAAGACATTCTAGAACAACAGTCAGCACTGTGGCACAGGACAATTCTGCTTGCAATTTAACACCTGAGCAAGATCATATTTACCACAGCTTATCTTTAGAAACAGTGTTTTCAAAACATTTTTTCATTATTAAAACAAAACATCAGACACAAGTGTTCCAAACAGCAACCATTATTGAATTTCTTCATTTTCCACAAAGCAATTCCGAGGAGTTTACCCACAGGCCTACCTTCTTCAGTTTAAGGCTCCCCAATCTAAGCCTTGAGATGACAAATGACATAGGGCCTAAAAAAAAAATAGCTCTTTCCCATGAAAAGTTAACATCAGATAATGTAGTTCTGATATTATTTGCAATTTTCTTTTCAGTAAGAGAACAATCTAATTAGGTAACATGAGAATAGTTAAAAACATGGATGCCAAGTCTGGCTACCATCTTCTAATAACATGGACTAGAAGAAGCAAAGCAAGTAGGAAACTGCTGTGAGATTCTGAAGCTCCAGTATTGTTGCAGTCATGACTGGACTCTAACAAAACCTCCCTCAAAAAAAGCACGTCAGAAAGCTACTCCAGCCTCTGTGCTACTGTTGTACAAGGAAGAACGAGGCATATGGGAAGGTATGGGAGTTAAAAGACATAGCTAACCTTTCTGACAGCAGAACACTAATCACAATCCTACAAAGCCCTAAACCTTCACAAAGCATATATTCCCTTGTATACAAAGCCAGAAGATTTTCAGGTTGTCATTTTATATTACAACCACAGTGGAGCAGTTTATAGTAAAAGCAAGAATTAAGTACCACCTCACAGATGCTAACTGAAATGCCAAACAAAATTAAAAAACAACAGAAAAAGCATTCACATCCTTTGCTGATTAATTTCTCCCTAATTCAGTGATCCATTTTTAAAATGTCTCATGGTAACACAACTGGTAAGTCCTTTTCTCACATTTACTGCATTTTTATTAAAAGTATATATAAACACACACGTACCTGGCAGTTGTCACCACTCTCTTTTTGCAGGAAGAACTGTTTTTTAAACTCATAATAAGCATTATACTGGTGCCATGGTTGTAGGAATTCAAACCTTTTAAAAGAAAACTGAATATGTGAAAATGCACATGAACATAGTTACTACTAACAATTCCTCACCACCTAATCTTCTATAGCAAATGGAATGTTATTTGGTGTTTGGAAGCACTCTTACTTTTGCCTAAACGTCAGAGGATACACATTTAGAATATGCTTACTAGAGACATTTTTGACAGGTTGTTTTGATAATTTGGGTAATGATGCTTTCCCATTGCCTTTAAGTGGGTCCCTAAATTTCAGTTAAACTAACAGGATAGTACTTCTCAAAACCTGCATGTCCTGTAATTTATTATTATAAAAAATTAAAACCTTAACTTTTGAAATAGCAGTTTAAATAAGATTTTCTCTTACCTGAGATCATTCTTGGCACGAACACTAGTTTCAAATTTTACCCCATTCCTAGCAACATACTCAGCCAGCTTGTCAATGACAGGTTGGATATCTGGAGGTGGAGGTATAATGGCAACCACTGGAGTAATTGTGCTGAAAATATCAAGAGTAAATGGTTTTTATAAATAGAACATAAAAATCTTTCAGACTCTTGCTTTAACACAAAAGGAAAAAAAAATGAAAGTAGAAAGGTTTGTTCCCTGAGTTCACCATGCAGTTAAAATAGCTTGATTCAATAACAGAACACATCCTAAACACTCCCTGTTGAAGTGCAGGAACAAGACTCCCCCAGCCAACAGGTAAATCCGTCGAAGGTACCTTGTAGATGTTGTGGTAGAAGTCAACCCACTGGTGCTGTCAGTTGTGTCTGGGGGAGGTGGGGGTGTGGTACCAGGAGGGGGAGGAACCGTTGCTACACCTGTAGTGCTGGACACAGTCACCCCTGCGGGCAGGGCATTATAATAGGCAGCAACATCGATTCCCGGAGGTGGAGGTGCCAAGCAATAGGTTCCATCAGGGAGCATGTAGTAGCTGTAATACATGGCTGCCACAGTTGCTACAAAAAGACACATTTAAGAACAACATTTTAATTAGAAGAAAACCACCCAATTAAATACATTATTGCATCGGTACAAACACATTGAGAATCCAGACTCACACAACACACTAAGAAATGACATCTCATTTATTGTGTAAGAAAACCCCAAAAAAATCCAAAGCAAAAAAGGGAGGTTAATATTAACATATTTACGATGAATAAGAAATATGTAGATTAAGGGACAGAATGCAAAAGTGCTGAAGGTCATAGATGTGAACAAAGAAGTGCACTAGTGCACTAGTGCATATATAAAAATGAGCTAGTATGAAATCACACTTCCTAATCTAATTCACCTCTGGCAATTTAACTCAGTTAAAACTATGTTTTCATGAAGAAAGAAATATGCATATATTCAAAATTAGCATTAACAAATTAAACCACTAGAATCACTATATACATATTGAACCACTGTATTATCATATATAGACACACACCTACTTACTTAAAAAGTAGACAGGTTTGGAATTCAACAGCAACATAATGAACAATGCATTTGAACACATTTTCCACACTAAAGGCTTCTCTGATTCTAAGTATTTCTTGAGAGTGCAAAGGCTTATCATGTCTTTCTATCTTTCTTTAAGGACAGTATTTTATAATGTTCTAATTAGCTTAATACAACTACATGGTAGATATTTCTAGTAAATCTAAGTGTTTTCTGCAGAAAGACAATGTATAAACAGAAAATATTAGTGTAAAATATTTCAAATTAATTACAGTAAGAGTTTGCTTTTCTGGAAGCAAGGTTTAATCAATGCCTTAAATTACAATGAATTACCCTCTTAAAAGTTTCATAAACATTCCCATGTGGCACTACTTGTTTTCTTCAAAGAATAAGTTGTATGTAATGAGAACAGAACAAAGTTCTGTTTTAAAAGCAAGGAGAGGAGCTGCAAACTGAACTTGTTTTGTTACTAAATTATAATCTCCCAGTTTCTATCACATACATTCAGGTTCAAGCCTGACATGAAAGTAATCAAAAAACTGACTAGCTCTATTCTACGGGGATACTTATTCTGATATTAGTCTTTCTTGAAATAACCAGTAATTTTCAATTTCTTCACAGAAATCTTATTTCAGTTTTATCAAGATACCCTTATGGTACAGTTTTAAATACAAATTACTTCCATGCATATTTCTTTCCACACATTACACTCTGACAACACCTGTAATCTTTTGGGGGTTCTGAACCGATAATGCATAAAACTCAACTCAGATTATTATGGTGATAACTGATCTGCAGCAACATTACTGAAGAACCAATAACTCAATCAGCACCACCTTGAAGTGACACTACTCATTACTTACAAGTGTATAATAACATGAAACCCTACGGCAGTGAAGGCCTCATTACAAATTTTCTTTTGTCTCAGTAGTGTTACATGGTCAGTCCCATAAATGAAAGGGTAAGTTGCATTTCTATATGTAAGGAATCAGAATCCTGGAAGTTGAAATGAATTAAGAGGCACATAAACTCATTTAAGCTTGACTTTACCGTTTGAGTATCAGATTTTACAAAATTTGCAGGAACAAAATAATATAATAAGGGTATGGTGCTAAACTTACTCACAGACTGGAGACTTGGCCTCCTGCCTGCCCACCCCCTCCAACCCATTCCTGGTTTTCCCAAGCAGCCATTCAACAGATACTCAGCATGGACCTTCAAAGAAAGACTCAGGAGATTGAAAAAGAATAAATACACAGGATGAAGCATGAAGCCAGTGTATTCTCTTCCCACCATCATCCACACACAATTCATCAAAACACACCACCAGCTGCCTCCTCACAAAGCACTTACAATCAGAGGAATATTCTGTCTGTGATGTCTGCACAGCTGTCCCGTCTGTTGACTGCGGTGTGGACGAATTATTATCTGATTGTGCTTTGCGCACCAGTGCTGCAAGGGGGTGATCAGGGTCTACTACCTTCAAAGGCTGAAAATATTTTGAGAATAGAAAAAAAGATTAAAATTGGAAGTACGTATTTAAAGAAAAATAGCATAGCATCAACATATTTGAGAAAGCAAATTTATCTACGTTAATAGACGTCAATAATTCTGTGCAAACACTGAAGTTACTGTTCTCGTAGCTCCCATATTAGAATCCACGTATTTGAAAATTAGTGAAAAACAAGACAAAAACCACTTTCATGTAAACAGAAATGAATTACATAAAAACAAAGTGGTTATTACTGTTAGCCAATGACTGCCATGGCTGGGATAAGGCAGAGAACCTGTCTTGTCTAAATGTCAGACAGCAGCACAGCCATTCCTCTGAAAGCCTCAAATACGTGCAACCATCTGTCACTCCCATTACTCCATCACCACCCAGTCTCAGAAAATAAAAACAACTAACAGATCTAGCAAAATTTACATCTAATGAGTAGCAAATTCTGGTGAAATATTATTTGCTGAAACTGTTATTTTGTGTCAACACTTGATTTAATAAAATCTAAAAAGAACAAAACCTCTCTCAGCTTATATACATAAGGCATTAAATACCTTAATCTCTTCTGCTTCAACACAGGTTCAAATCCTTGAGTGATGCCCTCAAAACCAGAGGGCATCAGAAATAGAAATACAATTCCTTAGAAATGGAAAAATAACTATTATGTACCTGAGAAAAGGTAACTCAAAAGTTTACAAAACCAGACTTAAATTACAGCCTGAAAAGAAGCCCAGACCTTTGTCAATAGAAGACCTAAGCACCTGCATATTAGAATTTTTCTTTTCATTAATCAGGTGTCTTACAAGATAAAAAGGTAATTTTAATGGTGTCAAGTACCTTCATGAGCTCTTCAAGCCTACTGCATTTTTTAGATGCAAAAAGACTTGGATGAAGATAATTTCCGTCATCATCGTCATCATCATCATCATCTTCCTCAGATTTGACCCTTGAGTCTAAATAAAAGCAATTTCTGAATTTTATTTGAGTTTGTTATTAATTTGCTTTGGGAGAGAATGATGATACAGGACAAGCATGTATTCTTAGGAAAGCATCATTCATGTAAGTCAGCTTAGTCAGAAAAGCACAGATCCAAGATACTGCCACACATGAATAAAACTAAACCCTAAATGCACAGACCAACCTTCTGTTGGACTTGAGTTATATGACTGTTTCTAAAACCTTCACATCATAGCAGCTCCTGTAGCTGAAAGTTTCCACAAAAAATATTTTTTCAAAAACATCTCAAATTTAAGCAAAATTTTGAATCATCACATCCATCTTAGCTGCAGTAGAACCCCAGAAAAATGTGGCTATTTTAACAAAAAGACCAGTGTCTGTTCCAGTGATTCCCACCCTGAAGCTACCACTTGCCAAGCAACAACTCACATTTTTTCTCGTCAGCTTTACTTTCCGAAGGAGCTGCGTAGCGTCCCTCTTTCATGGCCTTCTGGATGAACTTGTAGTAGGGATTGAGGTAGTGATCAAACCGCAGAAAGTCAAACTGGGAGTTGCGTGCTTGCTTGGCTTTCAGCATGATCTCAAACTGGGCTCCCTGCTTGCACACAAAGTTTGCAGTTCGCTCAATGATCGCATGCATTTTTGCCGTTGGTGGCTGTGGGAGTAAAACAACACATTTGTATTTTCATAAGCAGCATGTACACTGTGTTAGAACTTCAAAGGGAATTAGAAAGAACAGTAGTTCCCTGTCCTTCTCAGCTTTCTTTAGCAACTTAAGTTTCATATTCACTTAAAACCAGTGAAAGCACATCAGCCCCAAAAAATAACCAGAACAGTCCCAATCCTCCTCAGCTGCTCATTCAGTTAGTTCCTTTTGCAAGATCCTTTTCTTCTACCAGCACAACTTCTTCTGTATTGAACACCAAACTGATGAGGGCAACAGATCCTGGGTGACCTTAGTATTACAATATCTCAAGGTGCTCTGAACACTCAACATGTATGGTTTCCTTCCCAAAAGCTGTCCTAAATTCTGTTACATCTGAATGTGCAAATATTGTTCCCTAACTACAAATTTGTTACTTTGTATTTGGTTTGGAAGAGCATGCATGCCTCTCAAGACAAACATACAAACTACAATTCCCATGTGCATTCCCTTGAAGGGTCATTGAACACTTCAGCAATAAAGCAAAAGATAAAATTAATAAAGTTAAGCAGCATCCATGCATTTTCCAGAAATCCCTAGGGAGCAGTGTGTTATCAAGCCCAAGATGTGAAGAGAACAAGAGTACAGTTAAAGAATGAATGAATTGCATTATTCACTGCTTTTAATTTCACACTCAGCTATTTTGTCCTGTGCTCAGTCCACTGTAAAAAACACATACTCTGTGCTTATAAAGACTGAAGTGTCATATTAATGATTTGGTTTAGCTTTGTATTTTTACTGCATAGATACACAGCTACACTGCAAAGCTCCAAAAATGTTTTTCAGAAGACTGGAAGCACTGGAGACAGTGGTGCTCCACTTAGGGGAAAAAAGTCTCAATATTATCAAACAGCCCAATTTTAAAAGCTGTTTCCTGCCGACTGGATCCTTTACCAGGACACGTTCGATGTGGGAAATAACTAGATGTTTCAATTTTTATTTGTCCCTCTAAAACCCCATCAAAGAAAATTTTAATGAGAGGCAATGAGATTCTTAACAAACTGATAACATTTTGTGCATTATCAGCTTCACATCATATATCAAGTTTTCCTATCTCTCCTCACAAGTTACTAACCGAAAATTTCCTCTAACACCCCACTTCAATAGCGTCCACAGACTAAAGTGTCCTGGTGAAGAACAATCATCTTTGCCCATAATCACAGTTTTAAGCAGTGGAAGACCTTTGGCCTGCTTGTCATAGGTCTTCAATTCTAGCTTCCAGAATGACATTACTGCTGCAATTGGAGCTGCCATACACTTGACATTCCATAGTGCCTGACTTGTCTTCATTGAATATTTGCACTTTGCATTGATCTGTATTACAGGAGATATAAAATATCTGTCTTTATTGAACTGCACTTTGCAGACTGGGAGCAAAGTCTCCATGTTAGCAAGCTGATTCTCAAATTTCCTAAATTTAAACAGAATAAATATCTTCCATGGTAAAGCCGAATTATTTGAATAGAACAACAACAACAAATCAAGGATCACAAAAAAAAATTCTCACAATTCCCAATCCAAGGTTAAGTATACACTGCCTTCAGAGCTGCTATCTAGACATTTTGATGTTTGTTGGGTTAATTTATTTTTTTAAATCAAAACCAAATACACCTCCATTTGCTTTCTGTTCACGTGACTACACTGGAGTTCAACATCTGACTGAGAAATACTTAAGTAAGCCCCACACGGCACTTTGCGACACACGTAAGAAACACGCCCTACATTTCAGAACAAAAACTCAAGCCAAGCAGCTATCTAAAGCAACAGTTTTTCACCAGCAGTTACATTTTGGAAACAGTAACAAAATGCAAAATAAGGTTTTCTCTGAGAACTCAAGGTTCTTTAAATAAAAGCTAATGAAGTAGAAAAAGTTACGCTGATACTCTTCGCTCGCTATTAGTTATTCTAACAGTGTTCTGAATCTTTACTGGCTAAGGTTATCAAGCTGAGAATATCAAGTTGAGCCCACATATAAATTAACACTTTCATGACCACACTTATAGAAGAAAGAATATTATCTGATTTTTCAGCATTTTTTAAGAAACTTGAAATATACTGTAAACCCTTACAGCTCTGACCTGTACTCAAGCAGGTGTCTGTTCAGCTCCCTTCAGGAAAAATACACAAGTTGCAATTATATCTACAGAACATGTAGCAAAATCTAGCAACATCACATGAAGAAAGGAGCTTCTATGTGCTAATACTTTCAGCTTATTTCAGAATTTATTAGAAATAAATTACTGTTTTTCTCCTTGAATATGCTAGTTTTATATACAGCATTTACACTTGATCAAATCCTATCCCCTTCAGACTGGGACTCCATCAAAAAGATTCCAGAAAAGAATTCTTGAACATAAGCAAACTTTTGGTTTAATTGTCCTTTATGTTTGGAATGTTGAACCTTACATCCCAGCAGATATCCATTCCAAGAAAAACTACCTTTTCTCCGCATTAGCTAAAATAATATCATAACTGATACTAAATGCACTTAGCATAAGCACAGCAATCATTTCAGTGTGAAAGAGAAGACTCAAAGGTGTTCACAGAACTCAAGAATTCAAGGCAGAACATATGAAATTAAGTTACTATTTTAGAATAATTTAAAATGTACCACACTACAGTTAATGGAAAAAAAACCCTAACCCAGCCACCAAACAGTGCACCATCAACCACTCAAAAGCTAGCAGAAGTGTAGGATGCATTAAATGTACACATACCAGTTCCACATCAGAAGGTACATTCAGTCCTGGAGGGGCAACAAAAGGTTCTTCATTTTCCTCTGTATTTTCTGTCTGAGCTGTTTCTACAAGAAATGACAGAATAAAGTACTACAGGAAAAAACATGTCAAAGTACCCAAATGTTAAAACAAAAAAAAAAAAGTATATCTAAACCAATGTGCAATCAAGGAATTTATCAAATGCAGCTATATAAACAGCATTTGCACTGAAGATGTTTATGGTTAAAAAGAGTAATTTGTATAACAGTCCATTATTTGCTACAGCAAAATGTTCCTCTGAAAATATTTTGCTTTACAGATTTTTATAATAATTGAAGTAAAAAGTTTACTTCTTAAAGTAACTTCTAGTATTATCTTTTCCCCTGACAGATTAGATGGCACCAAGTGCAGGAACACCTGGCCACAGGAGCTGTGAAAATGCAGAACAACCTCATCTCGCATGAGATGTCTCAGTGACTACTGCAGACAAACCATGCAACAAAGGGAGTTCACTTGTTTGGTTACTTTCTGCTGGGTTGGTTTTTAGGGTTTTTTAAAATGAACTCAAATAGTTTAACTGCACAAAGGCACTGAGAAATTTTAGCAGCAAAGAAAGAAGGAAAGAGCAGCAGACAAAGTAAAATAGACTGCTTCTTTTGACAGCACCTCCAGCTAGCAATATTTGGTTATAGAGTCTTAAGCAAATGAATTAAACCCCAGAAAAGACAATGCAATTCTGCTTCAGCACAAAAGAGCAGAGGAAAAACCCTTAGCACAGTGCAAATACCACCGACACTGACTGCCCTTACACAATGTCTCAGACACAGCAAAAAACACTAAATAAACTTAAGCACCTAAAATGATTCTGCATTGCAACACAACACCTTGGGGGGGGAAAAAAGCACATTTCATACCACAGTAACCCACCAAGATGTAGTTAAGCAGCCCAACTGTTAATTAAATGATCCTCACTTTACTAAGACATAGTTCAACAACATTTGAAACCTTCCTTAAGAATGTGTGATAAAAATACAAATTGTATTATTGTAATTATGGATGACAACTGAATTCCATACTTTTTAAGGTCATGGTCCAGAGCTGAAGACAGACTCATTTATAATAATTAAGATGACAAAACCTAAACTTAATAATACTAATTCTTATTTATTACTATTTTATGCTTACAATCATGTTTTCCGTCTTGACTAAGAAACATAGTCTTAGCAGACAGCCAATGTAAGGAATTCCTATTTTTTTTTCTGAACAAGAATCTGCAAGACAGCAGATTTAAATTCCCTGACTACTGCAGTACTGACTATGCCATAGCAGGAAAACATTTTTAAGCTCATCAAGAACAAAGTCTGCAAAAACTCAGTAACAGAGTTCCATAAAGACTTTGATGAAATGCTTTCAGAATTTTTAATTACATTTTAATGACACATATATATAAAACCTCCAAGTGCAAGACATAGAAATGCTATGTCCTCTCTCTCAATTAACCCTTTTTATTTTTACCCCTTACCTCTTTGTTTTGCAGGCTGATGCTCCTCCTCTTCAGTGGGTTCTGAAGGGTCATAATAGTCACTGCCATAACGGAATCCCACTGCATTATAGGTACCATCCTCTGCCAAAGCTTCACTGAGTCTTTTATATTCCTCCTCTTGAACAAAAATGCAATTACCAACATTAGAACACATTCAGAAGCTAGTTTATTTTAAAAAAAGAAGTAATATTTCTTACTTTAGTTTTTAAATAAGAAGTTTTCTCCTGATAATTTTAGCTTTCATTAAAAACTGAACAGAAAAACACAGCATGTACACATGCTGACTACTTCTTGAAGAGATACATGCTGCGGATTAAGACATTCTAATGCAATTAGGCATATAAAAGCACAGAATTTCCTTTAAACAACACTAAAAATGAAGTAGAATGTGTTTATTTTGGGGGGGTCTCAAATCCCAGTCTGCCCTCAGAATCTGGCCAATTTCTGTGTGGATCTACAGTTAAACTATCCTGAGGTCCTCTCACATACGCAAAGACTCCCGCTTTTCGAATCCACTGGGTACTGTCAAGATAACATCAGAAAAAGAGAGTATAAAATTAGGAGTAAATTTAATTTCATAATAATTTACTTAAACGTGCTTTTCTAATAACCATGTTATTCCTTGAGCAATACCTTGCCTTGCCTCCTCCTCAAGCAAGTCCGTATGCAAGGCTAAATACCTCTCTTCATCACAGAGGGCTTCTATTCTAGCCTCCTCTTCAGACAATTGATAATCTCTGTTCCAGGTGGAATATTCAGCATCATATTCAGAAAGGTCATGCAGGTGACCACGCCCATCATACCTGCAGGATGAAACAGCTGGTCAATGCAAAGAACTTAGGGCTTGGGTTTATGCGATTACTTAAATACTTACCCATTAAAAATGAAAAAAAAATACTTATATGTTAATGCATACTCCCTTTTAGAAGTTACAATTAATTTTGCTAATCATTTGTCACCAACTATCGAAAATTTGTTTAATAGTCTAAATTCCTCTCAAAGAAACTAATAAATTATTACAATTAAAGGCAAAGGTATCCTTTAATAGTTTAAGTGGGATCCATTTCCTTAACAGCTCTTACCGTACGTGCTTCAACCAACCAATCAATGTCACTTGCAAAATACGTTTTTCTGGAAAGTCAAATAGCTTACATTCACACAAACCCGAGTACATAAATACCTATCCGTAAGAACCAAACGGTCGAAATTTCCTCGCTTCTTTCTGCTAGTCCCGAACTCTCAGGAGAAATCTTCACCATAGAAACTTGCGTCCATTGGAGGTAAAATCATGGCTAGGCTCGGCCCCTAGCCATTTGGCTGAGGAAATAAGTTCTGGGTTATGTGATAGAGAGACACACATACATAGGAACAGTAACATAAACATGCAATTTAAGGAGGTTCACCGCAAAATCGGCAAAGATCAATGATGTACAGTTCCTTTCTACTAAGAAATCACTTTATTTGCAGGAAAAGCACTGCATTGGGATAATGTTTATGCATCAGTAAGAGAAACTGATTGGAAAGTAAAGTGACAGTAAACTCGACTCCGCTGAGGTGTCTTCCCACACACAATTCTTGACTTGTGCCAACTTGCTAGACCAAAAACAAAGAAAGTAAATATTCTTATAGCAAAAAGCAAATGAAACATAGGTCTGGTTAATCAAGCTCTGTCCACAGGCAAACTTGAAACCAAGTCTTCTCATAGCAATGTGCTTTTCTCAAAATGATGAAAATGAAGACTTCCTGCTGCTGGAGATAAAAGGAATCTAAGCTTCCAAAGGAGTTTATAAGATTAGCAATTGCAAGCTTCCTTAACTCACAAATGTACGTTATTTGGTATTTCAGTATGTGTGTACAGACATGCACATACTTAGTGTTTGCTCCCTACAATTTCTGTAACACCTGTGAATGGGGCCCTGCTGCACAGCACCCCAAAAATGGCCTCTACTTACAAATGTGATCAGACACAGACATTATTTGTACTAGAAGTGTGCAACACAACACTTCCATTGTTGCATAGGTGAGAAACGCAAGAAACATTTATGGCTGTTTTGTCCTGCCTTTGTGTCTATTCCAATTTTAAAAAAATATTTCAGTGATAACCATCATTAATGGCATAAGCACCAAAATCGTGCAAGGGCATTTCTTTTTTCTCTCCAGTCTTATGGAAGGAAATCAAAACACCTTCCCTTACTGACATTTTTCCAAGACAAATACAGCTCTTGAGTCAAAATGAGAAAATCCTGTCTATCACTAAAGCAGTGATGAAACTGAAGGAGCACATATCTATAGTATGTCATGTGACCCTTTTCAAACCAAAATCCTCCCATCTTTCCCACTGAGGTTTTCAGGGTCAGCCACAGCTCTTAAATTATTCTTTCAGTGCTCCACTCAAACATAACCAACCTGACCTCCCATCTTCCCTCTCTCCAGCAAAATATTCAGATAACTCTGAAAGAATTTATTTCCAAATCCCACCCTGCACTTCTGAAACAAATCAAAGAGATCAGAAGGAACATCAAAGCAGATTCTATTACTCTCTCTGGCCACAAACCTGAACCTGACACAACAACCAAAAGAAGTCAGCCCTGACATAGAATTTCAAGAGCAAGCAGCCAAAATCAAATCCATTCTGTCTAATACAGTAAATCACGGCACCAGGAAAAGTAAATAGGCCAAGAACTGCTTTTGCTGTGTCCCATCAACAGCCTGCAGCCTGATTATGTAGGAGAGATAAGAAATCCCCATTTCCTTTAAGGTCGATAAACACCTTTTCACTCCCCACACTGCCCCGTTCTCACCTACAGAACATACAATGTGCCTAATAAGAACTCCCACGCAATCAGGCTCCCTTGGATTACAAGTGAGAAAAGAGGATGTTTGTGGTTTGCACTGAAAAGGAACAGATCCTTCCCACTCTCCACCCTGCCGACCCTGCCCTGACAAGTGGAGCAGAAACACCCATCACACACTGACTGCCAGGAGGAGAGGAACCTCCCAACGTTGCCAGAGCGGGAAACACCAAGTTCCCGCAGACGGGGGGGAGGCGGGGGGGCCCTGCAGCGTTAGCAGAGCACCCTCGGAGAGCTGTGCCGGGAGGAGCTGCCGGCAGCCCCCCCCACAGAAGGCCCCGACGCGCCTGCCAGAGCGAGCCCTCAGCTCAACCCCCGCCCTCACTGCCCACAGCACAAGGGGGGGAACAGAAAGAGGCTATCACAGCAGATCTCGCAGCACAGTCTGGGGGTTGTGTTACACCGACCTATCGATCATGATCTTGGGGTCTCCCATCCAAGGAATAAGGTGTCGCCCCTGCTCCTGGTACTGAGCCTTCTCATCATCCCGAAACAGCTTGCAGGCATAGCCGAACACCAGCAGCTCCACACGGCTACTCCCGCCTCCACCTCCACCTCCTCCAGGGGGCCCGGGCACCGCTCCCCCGCCTGACAACAACATTAAGGGTGGCGGGCCTGCTTCTTCTGCAGTCCGACGAGACCCTCCGAGCCCTCCGTACATCACCGGGGGGCGCAGCAGGGCGGAGGCAGCTCGCAGGAGCACCAACTGTCCGACCAGCGAGTCCCCGCACGACCGGGCCCGCGCTAAAGCCCCCGGCTCCAGAGCACCACAGCCGCCATCACCCGAAACAAAATGGCGAGGCTTCCGCTTCCCCTGGCGGCGCAGGGGCAGGGACGGGTTGGCTTTTGGCGACAGCAGATTCGGGTCAAATTCCGGCAGCCCGAGTGCTAAATCCGAGGATAAAGCGACTCCGCAGTACCAGTGAGTATACTACACGTTCGATGATAAAGGCCGAGGCCCAGTAGAGGCGGTGAAGCCACGAGCCCGGTCGCGACGAAAGTGCGGAAGGCGGGGAGGGCGGAGTGGCGCGGCGTCACCGGCGCTCTGAGAGGCCGCCTGAGAGGGGCGGGGAGCGGCCTGTGCGGATGGCCCTTCTCGGCAAAAATGAGCCTGAGAAGCTTGAAAGTAGAACTGGGACGTGGGCCCGCGTATCCCGCAGTTCGCCACGCTGCCTTGGAGCCTCCAGGGGACGGGGAGGCTGAAGAGCCTCAAGGGAGTGCAGGGAGGTGCGGCACAAAGCGGGGACCAACCTCAGGCTGCACTCGGGAAGCTCGAGGGGAAAGCCTGGGAGCCACGGTGGGAATCACAGAATCAGTTGGGAAAAGATCTCTGAGACCATCGAGTCCAATCTACGACCTGATACCACCTTGTCAACCAGACCAGGGCACCGAGTGCCACGTCCAGTCTTTCCTTGAAAGGGGAAAGGGCGGCCTTGGGGCACTGAGTAAAAATTTTCAAATAAAGTTTTCAAACCAGATAATTTTTTTGCTAAAATTGTGTGATCTGGGCAGAAATTTTCAATGTTGTGTATCTCGGAGTCATTACTTTCATCACTCTTCAAGAAGTATGAAGAAACGCGTTGTTTTGCATATTTTATGGTAAAATTCTGTTAGGAAGGACATGATGTTTTGTGATTTACCGTGGGAATTCTTCCATACCCTTAGTTACAAGGGATTCTGAGTGCTCATAAATGTTGGTAGAGCTGCTGGGGTGTGTGAAAAACTCTTGGCATCGTTGTACAGAAAGGGATGAAATACGTAGAATAGCGAGGGAAGAAATGCAGGAGCACTGGAAGAGAGGTGGATAGTTTGTATCAGCAGTTAGAAACACCTCCTGTCCTGTGAACTTACCAGAGGACACGGGACTAGTGTACGGCTGGGAACGCACTTGATTATTGGGGAACAATTTAAGAACAGCTGGAAAACACAGTCAAAAAAAGACTAGGAGAAAACCATAGAATGAACAAAAGAAACCCACAAGTTTTTGATGAAGACTATAAGAAAGCAATGTGTGGTGGTGATATTGTGACTTCCGTAAGTCATCTGGTAATGCAAATGATTCAACAGGAAGATAGTATAGTACAAAAAGGGCTATGTGCAGTAGAAGTGGCAGCATAATAAGATAAATTCAGACTATTTCCCTGGGATATCAGCATTTGAGACAAGGACGTGTAAGTCAGATAAAGGGCAAAAATGGGAAACTTAGTTAAAAGGACGTAATTACAGAAAGGTGGGGGGAGTATCTTAATGATTTCTTTAACAGTGAACTAGATAAAGGCATTTTCCAGACAGCTGAGCCATTTCTAGAAGAACCAAGAGGTAACCAGAACAACCAGTAACAATAAAGCACCAGATGTTGGTAACGTTGCCAGTGAATTATTAAGAACAGAAGGGCTTACTGCTTAGACTTCTTTTTAGCTGTTAAAAAATAAAGCTCTTAGGCAAAAGTCATTCACCTTTCTAAAATTTGTTGCTAACTTTTACTCCAGGAGGAGGAAATCCATTAAAGAAGCACTTTTTTTGTGTGTCACAAGGTTAAGTATTTAGAGCCTGCTGTTGTTGTTCTGCTTTGGTGGAGTTTTGAGCAGCCTGCTTGATTTCTGGGCTATGTAGGCTCTTTATGCCCTCTTTGCCAGACTTTAGACACCTAGAAATTTCCAAAACGTTTTTCAGAGGTGGAGAAAGCTGCTAACTTAGAGGGTTAATTTGGCTTGACGTGACTACTGGCTGATCACTTATGCTTAAGGGGTCAGAAAAAGCACTGGTTTCATCCAACATCCCCATGCCTGGAGCATGCAGCTGTTGGGATTGCATCAAAAGTTAAAACAACCAAACAAAATCCCCACAAAACCTCCTGAAACAGACACCCAAGAAATGCACAGAAAATACAGGGAAATTAACTCAATTTGCATCATTTTATTGTTCATTTAAATGATCCTGTGTCTCTCTGCAGAGCTCTGATAGCTACTTGGGTAGGTCCCATGCAAACATAGGTTACTTCATTCGTTGATTTTTTCCATTAAATGTGAGTTTAAGGACAGAATCAACTGTGTTTACAAACAAATTAACATTAGTATAGTGAATATTTTCATGATTATGCTTCAATGTATACATTTTTGGAGTCAGATTTCAGCTTAAAATTTTTAAAGCACCAGATAAAAGTTCCCAACTAGGAAGAAGTAGCTTATTAGCCAGATATGGCCTCTTTTGATTTTGGATAAATAGAACTGGATTTTGTCATTAACATGTTATTTTAGTAACGTTCTGTAATTAAATGCTTCTGCATGTTTGAGCGATATAAAAGCCTTTACTAAAAAGGCAGAACCTCTCTCCTGACAATGTAATGTAAAAAGCTTCTATTGTTGAGGAACAGTTCCTTTTAAAAGTAATATGTTAAAATTTTCTTCCTTGTCTCTCTGAAAGCCTCCTTTTTACTGTCAGCAGGCAATGGTGACAATGGGGGTCATTATGCAGAAACCCACAATACAGAGCTTTTGGACAGAAGTGGGAGGAGTGGCTGATACCCCCGAGTGTTGGGCAGCCCTCCAGAAGGATCTCAACCGGCTGGAGAGATGGGCAGAGAGGAACAGTCTGGAATTCAACAAAGGCAGATGCATGGTCCTGCACCTGGGGAGGAACAAACCCAGGAAGCAGCACAGAATGGGGGTCACCTGCTGGAAAGAAGATCTGCAGAGTAGGACCTGGGGGTGCTGGTCCCTTCCAACGGGATGCATTCTGTGATTCTGTGAGAGGAGGGTTCACATGCCCCACACTGGAGCTGATGCTTATGGCTTGGGACCTGACCTCACACGAATTCTGGTGTTCAGCACTTGCTGAAAGTGACCCTGTCTGTCCAGTGGTCTACAGTGTTCTGCCCCCTTCTCTCCATGGGAATCTGTAGGACAAAATATCTCTCTTCAAAATACTTTTAATGTACTCTTACTCACCCTGGGTTTTTGTCACTGAAAAAGAGTGGAGTAATGAGTAGTTATTTTGCAACTACTCTATCTCTGGATAGCTTTAAATATACAAAATTGTAGGTTTCCCTGAAATTGCCAGCAGTGTCTGCCAGAGGGGTAAATGCTGCCAGGAAGCACCATCCCTGTCATGATCTGTAAAGATACAGGCAGGACCTGGTCAGTCAGACACTCTCTGGTTGATGCTCTTTAATCTCCAATCACAAGATTAACTGCTGCAGGGTTGCTGTGAATGCTGCCAAGCATCAGTTAGAAACTTGTTGTTTGAGAGAATTAAAGCAGAACAAAACATATTTGCATAATCTCAGTTTGGATCAGGAGTATAATTTGGAAATGTGCACGGCCAGGATTGAAAGTGTGACATTAAATGGGCTGAGCTTTTCAATTTTTAGTGTATGTACTTATTAAAGATATTGAAAGAGGTTTCAATTGCAATGAAGTAGTGTTTTCATGGGAAAAGTGGAATTGTGCCCTAAATACTATTTTTGTAAGGATCAGCAGATGGAAACTGAAGCAAGACATATGCCAGTTTAGAAAGATTGAACATACATGAAAACTGCTGCAATAAATCTGTATTTCTATGCCCTGAAATGCCTTTGAGCTAAGCTTAAATATCTTTTTGGAAGATTAACTTTGGCAAAATATGTATTAAGCTTTAGTCAAATGTAAATAATTGCACAAAGTCTAAGAGTGATACTTACCCATTAAGCCATTTGATTAGACCTTCTGGGTAGCTGGCTCAGGATGAAGTGTGTCTGCCTCCAAGAGAACTGAGGAGGTGTTAGGCAGCTGCGCGATTCTGAATGAAAAGCATGTTTCATACTAGATTTGAGTAAAGTGTGAGTGGAAATTGTGAACGGCCCCAAGACAATATTGTGTGTATGAAAGTAGCTAATCAGTGCACATTTTGGGGAGTCTGAGCAATGTACGTATTGCACGCTATGCAGAAATAGTGTGAGCACAGCTACCAGGCTAATAGCCTGCTGTGAAAACATCTTGAAGATGATGGACACATTGCAGCTTCACACTTGTGTAAGCTAATGCAGTCTCCAAAACAGGATGTTTCCCCATCACCCATTAATGGTGAAGAGGAATCATACTGTTCCAGAGACTCCTTTCCCCTTTATGAGTGGCAGTAATTGAATGGCAGGCATTTGGAAGACACAGAAGGAATTTTTACAGGTTTATGTCTGATCCAGAGCATTTTCTCAGCTCTTAACTTCTGCTGGTGGTGTGTTCAGGCTGACTCAAAGTATACACAACTCACCTTTGAAACAGGGCGTAATCTCTGCTACCTCCTCACAACCTTTGATTTGACTTTCATGTCCATAGATCCAAACACATCAAATACATCACTGGACACCATTCACTGATGATTTATTGAGCTGCACTGTCAAAGCTGTACTCAAGAAGCCAACAGCATAAATGTAATAAAGGATCTCAAGGTGTCCACTGAGGCAATTCAAATGCTTCCATACTCACACAGAGCAGATAAGGTGCAGTGCCCACACCCATTGTTTCATTTTTATAAAAATGTATTTTTGTGCTCTGAGCTACTTGTTATTGTCTTCAGTGGTGCTAGCACTGGGAAAGAATGGCACATTTCCTATTAATCATGGTGCTGGCTTTCTCTTGAGAGAAATATTGTTTATTAGAGGAACAGTTGGCCACACTTACTGGCAACTTTTCTCATCTATTTAAGTGATAGAAGCAACCTTAGGACATGGCCAGATGCATCTATGGTTGTGTGCTGTTTTGTTTTTCATGTAGGAATAATGTGTGGTTTGAGTCACTTATGAATGTGTTGTGGTTACAAACCCCAAATTTCCCAATTGCTGAAGCATACAATTTCTTGTAAGGTTTCTTTCATTGCTACTGCACAACTTGTGGAAATTAAGCCCTTGTAAAATGTACCAATGGCTTCTACAGAGAAATCTGATTGTACCATGAAAGTACAAGGCAAATGTATTATTTTGGATAACTACTACCTTCTTTTTCCTGCAGGAAAAGGGCAAAGTGTAACAAGGACAAAGGGGACTTTTTTTGTCTTCCTTGGTCAGAAGATTATGTTCAGTAATGCATGAAGTGTGTAGTAAAACTGCAAAGGAGCTACAGATTTTAAGCCCTAGTCTAGTCTTTTGAGCTTTTGAACAAATTTTTAAGCTCTTTAAAGCTAGCTGTCCCTCTGTGAAGTCCACATAAAGATTTTACCCTAGGCAGATTTTAAAACTGAGCTACTTTGATTACGACTAAGTTTAGGAATATGTTGAACACAATTTTCTGAAGAAAGACCACAGGAAGTATTAATGTAACTTTGAATTGAAACTGAGTGATAAAACTTGGCTTCTGGTCAAGGTTAATGATGCACAAAAATATTTTGTGATCATTTTGTCTTGATCCTTTTGTGCAGTGAAAAGCTACTGTCACATGTTTCCTGACACCTAGTATTTAATTTGTGTTTCAGCACCAAGGTATCAAATTATCTCCTATTTGCTGTACTGCCTCAGCTAAAACAAGAACACAAAACCAGCTCTTGACTGCAGCAAGTGTAGTGTCCTAGTAAAAAAAGCACAAAAATTTGCATCAAACCAGAATAGAATTTTGCTCAAATGAAATAAAAAAATAAGCAGAAAGCTTATTATTCTTCCACCAAGCAGCTGCTGTGATTGTTAATTAGGGAAAGAAATGAAAAGCTGTCAGTTAATTTTGGCACTTTGTTTCTAATTCACCAGCGGAGGAACAGACACACCAGAGCTTGTGAGAGATTTTTCATTTGAACTTCAAAGAGCAGGGGAGTTCTCCACTGAACAAGTTAGTGCTGCTTCTAATAACAGGTGTGAACCATATAAATCTGTTGAGAACCTGCTTGTTTCCTTTTTTAATTATCTAGTTTTAGGATGACAAAACAAATAAACCTAAAAGCAAATCTAGTTACTCTCGGCTCTTCATTCTTGGAACACACTGTGAGCATCAGGCATGCCTGGCATTACATTGAGCTTACTTAAAATGAATCACACGTCAGTGACTTGTAGGACTGCATTTACAAGGCTCTTTTGAGGAACAGAGTAAGAACCTCCGTAGCCACCAACTCAAGCACAGACATCCACTTCCATTAGTCTGTACTGCTAAGGAGCTGTACAGATGCTTGCATGGTCAATGAAAGGACAGCCTGACCCATGACTAAATCACAGGACTGGAGGTCAAAAGTCTGATGACTTCACCCACTTGTGCCACCACTGCTATTTGTAACTGTGCCCTGCTGTCCATCTGCCAATCAGTGCAGCACAGTGCCCTTTGAAGGTGTGTATGGCTGAATGAGACTGGCTTTACAGGCTCTCTTGCAAAACCTCCGGCTTTGCAGTGTTTCAGCAGAGGCTGAAATGCTTGAGTTATGGGAAACAGAATTCACTGAGGAAGTTAGTGTGAGTCTGCATCAGCCGCATACAACTCCTTGGAAACAGGAGTGTGAGGGTCTCCTGGCTGGTGGAATCTTCTCAGAGGAAGCAGCTATTACTGGACATTAAATTGCTCACTAGCTATGGATTTTTTTGTTTAAAATGATGTGCCTCTTTTACAATATTCCAGCCAGACGAATTACGATCATGTCAAACTCTCAATCATAAGCATTACAGAAATAGAGGACTAGAAGAAATTTGCATAATTGCTTTATGCAGTAGATCAGGAAAAGATTTCATTATGTGCAGTACCAGCTGAAGTACAGTATTTTAAGCTATCTTAGAGAAAAGCTTTTGCAGTAGGTATAATCTGTTTCTGTGTATACATTATACATTCATATAACAGTGACACTACACAAACTCACAAATGGGTAGAACAGACTTGGAAAAAGCACTGGTCTCATCACTACTAGGCAGGTTGATCTTTCACAGGCTTTGTGGTCTGTCTGTACCAGCCTGCTTTCTTTCTGAGGATTTCCAAAACACTTTGTGCACTCTAAGGACATGGGGGTGATGGCTGATATCACACTGCTGTCACTTGTCAAAGAAAGCTTGACAGCTGCTTGGCTGCTATTAGCAGTACTATAGAAGTGCCATGTAGCAGCCAGCACAGCTGCTTGCACACAAAGGAAAAGTGGGCGGACAAATAGCAGGTAAATGTTTTAATTAGAAATTTAAGATCTTGTTAGAATACAGTTTTACATTATGATGAACTTAAGTATATGAGCTGTTTCAATCTTTTCATGGAGTACTTGGCTTGATAGATCCCTTTCTTTAAAAGTAATTTAAGATCCTTAATGGGCATCTCAATTATCCCACTCAGTGGGAAACAGCGTCATTAGCACAACATACAGAAACATGCGGATAACCAGTGAGTTAACAGTTCCAGAAAGTGCTTTACACTTAGTAGAGCAGTCTCTTATTCACTCAGTAATTTTATTCGAAGTGTGATTTAATCTGCAGTCCATACTGTGTGATGTAGAGTACTGATGTTCTACATTGATGGAGATAACCAGTATTTCCTAAGGCATTCAAGAAATTCAGTGAGAAAACACTAAATTCACTGTTCTCAAAAGGAGATGTTCTCCCAATTCACTCCCGTCCCAGAGTGTGAGTCCATGTTCTTTTCCTGCTTTGCAATACAAGGAGTTTCTGTGCATTTTATTCCAAGGATACCAGTTTTTCTTCTTTGAGTCTTGAAATGTCAAATAATTGTGAATAATCTTAAACAAGAGACCAGAGGGTGATAATAGGTATTGATTATTTGCTAGGAAGAGCCAAATCAACATAGCAGTCTTTGAATTTACCAAGTCTTCAAAGCTGCACTGGTGATAAATCCTTAAAAACTTTTTTCCCAATGCTTTTGTTTTTGATGTCCAACATTCACTCTGTCTGTCAAACAAGACAGATGAGTACAGTTCCAAATCCTCCATAAAGATTACATCACTGTGAATGATGAGACTTTGGGGAGATGGTGTCTGCCCTTATCCCCTAAAATATATCTTGGGAGGATTTTCATAATCTCTCTGAAATCCTGGATTTCCAAAACTCTTTACAGAACTATCTAAAACCTCTCTTTGTTGAGAGCTGTGCAGGGAGGCAGTCACGTTGCTCTGCTGCAATCTGGCTTGGCGCTGTTAATGGTTTCCCTACAATTCCTTGCATCATCATACATTTTTAAAAAGTATTTTTGAAGACCAAGTGATCACATGAAGTAGATACATAGTAAATCTGCTTTGAAGAGCCTGGAGCCTGATTTTCAGGTTATGCTTTTAATTAGTGATGGCACTAGACATTTTGTTTGTTTAAGAATACAGGAAAAAATATGTTTTAGGCAGAGATAAAATCTTTTAATAGATCAGATGATGAAGTGGGAAAAATTAGCCTTTTGTACCAAAGAACTTGTTTGGAGAAGGGATATTAAGAAGAACTTGAATAACTAGATGCTCTTCTAAATTGTCCAACAGATCAGCTGGTCTATTACAGCTAATTTCAAACTCTGCCCTTTGTTTAAAGGAGAATTGAATAGCTCATATTCAACAGAATATCTGCAGTTCCTTTGGGAAGATCACAGCTTTATGTAAAAATCTAATTATTATGTTAATCACTATTCAAATCGCAAGGAGTAAACTACAGACCTCCAACTGCAAGGTGACAATTGGAAGATATCAGTCATTAGATTTGTTTCTGTAATACATGACTTTTCAGGGTTTGTTGAAAGAAAACCACCCCTCTGGGGGGAAAAAATTGCCTTGAAAATCAATGAAGCCATTGTACTTGTAATTTAATGTTTTGATAAAGCTGAAAATTAGCCAGTTAATATTCTTGTCACTGACAAATAAGAAATGTGAATTATTGTATGGGTAGTTTTCCACATGATTTTGGTATATATGCATATATATAAGTTTCTTTTCCTCTAGTCACACAGAAATAGGCAACATAATTAACAATGAAAAAGACAGCTCAGAATCAAAAGATGATTAAAAATCCTTCCTTTCTTCAGAGTGCCATTGTGTTAGGGTAGTGACTGAAGAGAGAGAGCCTTCAGCGGTTGCATAGTCATGACACTGCAGCAGCCAGGCAGGAACAAGTCCAAAAATAACAACGTATGGGTAGAGTCAAAGGACTCAAAGCTGTGTCTGTGCAAGACATGGAGCAGCTCCTGAGTGTTTGGTACCTGGCAGGGCTAAACTCCTGAAAATTGGCACCAAGGTTCTGTTCTTCCACCTCACTTTGATTTCTATCTCATCTTTCACTGGTGTTGAAGATGAAACAGAAACAAGCTGAGCTGAAAGTTAGGAATGTGTAAAATTAGAAAGAAAGTTAAGAATGTGTAAAGGTATGTAGGAAATTGAAAGTGAAGGAGTCATTGTGATCTTGTATTGATGAAAGGATTTACCTGCAAACTGTAGGCATAGAGAAAATGACTCAAAGCTTAGAGCACAAGAAAACAACTCAGGAGAAAGAGTCTCAGGTCACCAACAGGTTTCTTATAACTTTGGAATAGCAACTGGTTTCTATGAGGATCAGTCCCATATTTCTAACACTGATGTGGCAAACCCCTCATTTGCCATTCTTCTCTGGAAGAATAAACATTTCAGTCCTGAGATGTGCAGAAACTATGTTGTGTCCTGTTGCATAGTGTAATTCAGTCTAAGCATTTTGGAAGTTTGTCAAGTTTGGTGTCTAAATCAGAGCTGTGCCTTTCAGATTCTATAGTGGGTGGCTGTGATGGATAATTTTTCAATTTACAATTTACAGGTAGCAGGACACTGAATGGGCACAATACAGCTCACACCAATTGTTAAGTGGGTTGTCTTAAAGAGGAGCCTTGTTACCTCTGCTCTGCTTAAACACTTGTGGCATAGAAAGGAAACAGTGGAGGGTTACCCAAGAAGAATGTTTTCTTGCAGCCCACTTGGGAGAAGAAACAGATTTTGTGTGTCAGGCAGGACCAATCCCTTCTCCAGTCCTCCAAACCATTCTGCAAATATTTCCCCCTCATGTGTATATCAGTGCAGAAAAATGACTAACCCTTATCATATACATGTACTTACATTTTTCATCTTTAGAAAGGTGTAAACACCTTTACAGTAACTTACCATAAATGTATCTACAACACATAAAAAAGATTGCTGAGGAGGAATATACCATCCTTTTACCTTTCTCTTATGCCAGTCATTAGAAAATCAGTCACATGTTGCAGCACAATGAATCGATTTCATTGTGTACCAGTGATAAATTTAATGTACTCTCTACATGAAAATCCCATTATTGGGATTTTATATGTAATATATAAATATATGGATTCTAGTAAAACCAAAAGAAACAGCACTGACTGAACTCCTTTAAGAAGTACTTACCTTAAAAAGTAACATGATCCTTAGTAAATTCTTTCAACTTAATTTTCCTTTGCAGTGTTCATTTTTATAATGCAAGCTTTACTGCATCAAGCCATCAGATAAAAAGGGTGCTAATGGCCTGGCCACATTTTCATCTAACAAAGGCTACATTTAGCAGGCTCAATTACAATTGGAAGCTTTAGATAGAAATAGAAAAAGAAGGAAGACAGAGCAATTTATTTTTACAATAAAACTATTAAATCTTGCACCCTCCCCTCCTTGCAATATTCTGATGCTTAACACTACATTAATGAAGCACTTTTAATATAATTATGGTTGCTTTTGTTCCAGCTCCTCCTGATTTTCAGATGTGGCCTTAGAATTAACTGTCCTTGGCCAGAGCAAGATGTTCCCTTTAACAGGGCTGCAATTGTCATCTTTGAACAATTTTCTAAAACATCTCTTGCTATTTTTAGGATTTCATTCAGATTTAGGGAGAAGAAAGAGAAAACATAATTTCATGATGCTCCTCTCTTTGGGTATTTTAACCAACATAAAATTTGTGGCATCATTGCTGGGGTTTTTACAGTCTGAAGCTCAACATATGGCCACCGAACTGTTTTTCCTCGCAATCTTTAGATGCATTTTAACTTGTTTTCTTTTGCAGCAGTCTGAAGAATACAGGATCTAACTCCTAATACAAGTAATTCATTAGAAACAGGCTATGTTGATCCTGAACCCAAATATAGCAACTACCCCAAAGGTCTTTAAAATGCCTCTTAAACAATGATTTGAAGGAGTGGGTTATTTACGCAGCCAGTAACAAGCTGTGGAGCATTTAATCTTCCAGTTGCTGGTCTGCTCCTCAGTTTGGGTTGTGCTGGCTCTTATTTGTTTGTAGTCTATGACTAAGTGTGTTGATGCTGCACACAGCCAGCTAGTTTGCAGTCTCAGAAGGATGGAGGAATAAATGGACCATAGCAGCTGAATTCCCTTTTAATTTTTAGTATGTCACCTCTGGTTTAGTGCAGGAACACAGTGATTTGTAATTCAGCTCACCACCTTTACTGGGCTGTTTTCTTCATCACTGTGCATGTGGCTGGCTCTAGTGGGCTTTGATATGGTTATGAAATGGCAGTGTGAATCACATCTCTCTCTGGACATATGAAATTTACCCCATTATGCCCTTATGCATATTAAGAGAAAACTACTCATTTTTTTCGGACATAAGGCAATCTTTCAGTCATTAATGGGGAAATTCCTCTTTGTGGTCCAGTCCATCTGTGAGCTTTATGCAGTGGGCATTACCCCCAGTCGTAGAGCTCCAGCAGTTTCAGACACTTTGTACACATGGTTGATCTTTCCCTTAAAAAAGCAAGAGCAACTCTGCTCGGTTTGTTTAATACTGCAAGCACAAGTCCCAAAAATCGTAAGGCACCAAAATGCAGTTATTGAAGGTGCCTTTCAGTAGGAAACTAGAGACTCTGCTTTGGGAAAAAAAGAAAACAGATGAAATAATAAAAAAAAACGTATTTGGCTTGTCTTGGAGGGATAAATGTCCACATAATCCATTTGGGATCTGTAGGGATTCCTTTAGTTGAAAAGCCTTATAAGAGAGTTGTCAGAATTCCTTAGATAGGATTATATGGGACAGATTGAAACTGTGCTGATAGAAAGATTGTGGCTGAATGGGGGCTGCCCAGGCAGAATGTAAAAGCAGAGATTTAAAATTAAACTCAGGCAGGAGGAAGGAACTGGTCTTGTGGAAATGTGGTAAGAACAATGGGTTTTCCTAGAACAGGTTTCTTCTGGGTTTGCAGATTTTGCAATCCAACATTGATGTGTTGCACTTGCATAAGGCATCAGCGTCACTCCTCTGAAAACTCCGCCGCCATGTGTGGTGGCAAAGCCATGACTTTGCGTTGGACACAATAGGGTTTCCATTGCCAAGGCTGGCAAGAGAGGATAATAAAGACTTTCTTTATTTCCCTACCAACCCCTGGAGACTGCTTAGGCCTTGAAAAAAATCACAAGGAACTCTTCTTTTGCTTCAATGCCTAAGGCTATGCACTCTGGTTCCTGTGGGGTGCAGATTAATATTTAATGACCAATGACTTTGAAACTGAAGAAAAAAATTAATGGTCAACTTTGGCCCACTCTGCTCAGGGTTTAGGAGTGTGTAATTCTTTATAAGAAGAAATCTTGGCCAGATATTTAAATCTGGTGTTGTCCAATGAATCATACACTAATGAAAAATCCTGGAACCATTATAGTTTTAAAAAGTAAATCATACATTAGACTTTTGCATCACTTAATGTAGCAGAGAAGGCACCAGTTAAATACTAGTGGCTTAATTAACTGAAACTAAATTATTGTTCAAAAGCAAATGCATCAATTTCATCCTGAGAGGCATCCAACCTGTATTTATTTCTGCTACTGGAATGATTATAAAGTGTACTGTCCTTGTTAATTTTGGTCTTGCTGTCAGGAAAACTTGTCATGCTCTGTGTCCATTGTTTTGAGGGACAGGAAGGGCTTGGAGCTGTGTTAGCAATGAGGAAGAGATACGCTGAGTATTCCCATTTAATGGGCATTTTCTTGGACAGCTTTTATAAATATACAGCCACCAGGAAACTCAGTTCTGCACAGTACTAAAAGACAGCCTAGATCCAGAAAGAAAAGTAAGCACCCATACCCACTCAACTTAATCCTGATATTATGTAATAATTTTTCTTCATAAGGTGAGACTCTGGTTGTTATAATAGGCCTTTTATATCTATGTACTCTTTGAACATAAAGTTTCCAGCAAGAATAAATTTATTATTCTTTCTTTTTGCTTTTGCAAGTTGTCTGTTTTTATGCCACTTTTGAGTAACTTAACTATAATGTGACAGAATTATATACTGCTATATATAGTTGAAAATGGCATACATAAAAGTTTGTTTTCTCTTACAGAAAAACAATGATTAGATTCTATTTTAAATGAGGTTATGAGAGTGCAGTTGGTGACAGTTACTTCTTCAGATATGTCCATATTGTTGTAAGATCAATACTTCATTGATTCAAATGATAAGAGAGCTACTATTAGATTTCATGAAGTTGCTAATTAGCAAAATACCAGTAGTGCTTAGTGAATCACTAGGGTTTTATTGCTTAATTATATGCCTAACTAAGCATGCCCTCTGTTCCAATTAGTGGAAAATGAGTTAAAATATACAGGATATGGCCTACTTCTGTACGCAGTCACAGTTTAACTAATTTTCTTTAATTTCCAGATATTATATCAACGTTATAAAATAGTCAACATGTATTTCATAGATCTGCTACCATTAGTGCCAAATTTAACAGTGCGGCTTAACTAATCTACAAGTTTAGAAATTAATGTTAATACAGTCTTTATGAAGGCTGCCAGCACTTTAACCATAAATAAGGCATATTAATTTCAAGTGCTCAAATATAATTGAATGCCAATGTGAGACATATTCAACAAGACTAAAGGTACAGAACCCCCTCTTAGTAAGAGCATGATTCTTCAACTTTGGAAATATGGGCAAGATCCATAAAGGATCCAAAAGTCAAGGATTGTACTTGGTTTTAAATTATACCTGTGAGTTGAAAAATGGATTTGTTTTTCATTAACAGTCTTGGTTGTGATTAGCTGGTGTCTTTGAACAGTATCTAACTCGCTGTCAGCCTTAGTACAGTGTGAAGGAAGCTGAAACCTGAATTCTGCCCACTCTGTTTTGGTTATGGCTCAGGGATTTTTTCTAGTTTTATTTTGTTTGGTTTGTGAACAGTAGGATTTTCAGGGGATCAGAGTTGTGAAATTCAAGATCTCTTCCTGGTTGTACTTCATTTACTGACCTGTTAAATCAGAGTATCCAGCCCAGACTTAAGTAGTTCATGCAATAGTCTGGGTACCTTTGGCAGCTTGTCTAGAAGTTATATAGGAAAGGTGAAGTGTAATCAACGAATGAAGAAAAATGATTGGAAAAAAAGAGTTCATCTGTGGCTGTTCAAACCAAAGATACCACCTCTGGCCTGGAAACTGCCCGGGCTGCAGATCAGTGAGGGCTGAGATAAGTATCACGAGATATGTGCCTTGTTCTCATAAAATTCGTTAGGCATTTGCTGGTGGAGACAAAATCCCAGGCTGAGGTGGCCTTTGGTCTGACCTTGTCCAGTGTAATAAATGCACGTCAGTTCTGCTGCTGGATGTGGGCTAATGTGTGGTCTCTTGTTCCAATCTTAAATCCATAAATTAGTTTCTCTTTTGAAATTGTGAGATCTCTAATTGTGAAATCAGGTCAGAGGGAGAGTGAGTGACACGCCAGAAATTTGTTCAGTAGTCAGCTTGAGTGAAGAATATAAAACCAGTGCTGTGTAGATAACCCTGCCTGAATGGCACATAATTCCTGTAGAAGGGGAAAAAGTTTTATGGACTTCTGGTTAGCCCTCCAATGATCAATAAAATCAGTTCTTCAGAGGTGATCCTACTGGGCATCTCCTACTGCATATTGTCAGGACAGGCCACCAAAACGGCTTGCTTATTAAAGCTTTAATATTTTCTCACATTCTCCACCTCTGTGCATATTCAGCGCTCTCTTCACACTTATTCTATGTAGGGCAAATGCATAACCTGATGCTGGATCAGCAATGGGAAATTGTGAAGCTGTCTCACCATAAAGATTTCTAGACAGAGATCCTTTCTGGAGAAGAAAAACAATGAGCTAAACCTAAGATCAAAGAGCAAGTGACCCCTGCCCCAGGCTGGACCATGTCCTGAGCAGCCCCCTTTGCTTAACCCTGCTTTGAGCAATGGGTTTGCAGGGGAAGATCTCCAGAGGTCCCGTCTGACCACCATTCTGTGACTGTAAAATGATGTCTATCAGTGTGTGTGTCAAAGTGAGTTTTCTAGGTGTGGCAGAACATCTGCCAGGAGCACAGAAATAATTTAGGCTCCTCCAGAGGAATCAGTTGCTCATAACAAACATCTTGAGATATATGGGAAATGCCTGTGGGAAGATAGGTAACTCTGTTATTGTCTGCTGGCAATAACACATTCCTGCCAGTAGTTTTATTGCCATCAGTCATATTTCCCTCAAGTGTGCTCAAGGGGCAAACAAGTCTTGAATATCCAGGAGATGACTAATGTCTTCAGGTAGAAGCAAACTTCCTCAGTAGTGTCAACTTTAGACACTTAGAAGTGATGCCATGGACATGCCTCTGCACCGCCACCCTCACAAAAAGCATTCCAGGGAAGTGGAATAATCTCTTTATGCATAAATCTTGGTTGCCATTAGCTAGATTTCAAGTTTTGCAACTATCCTGAGTTGAACTGATCTGAAACACGGTGAAAACTTACATGCCATAGGAATTTCCTAAATTGTGCCTGATATGTTTGTATGCAAGTTTCACATTGCCAAGCTAAAAAATCTCTCTAGAATGTCTCATAAGTACCAGATCTATCCCTTCCAGCATGTACCTTTCACAAAGAGCCCAATGTACCATTTCACAAGTTCTCAGTGGTATTTATACTGCTCCTCCTGCACAGCCCTGTCCACGTGGTTAAACTCATAAGTTTTGATCCGAATTTCATTACCCCCCTCTCACCATTTGACCTTGTAAACTTGAAAATCCGGTTACTTAATTGTTATAAATAAGGGGAACCCAGAATGCCTTGGAACCTGGAGATCTTTTCAAGTTTTTTCCCAAGCTGTTTAACCTCAGGCATCAAAGGAGGAGTCACCTTTTAAGTCTGAACCTCAGACCCTCAGAACCCTGTGTACATAGTCATGAATTTCAGGTATATTGAAGAAAGTCATTGACAGGAAATCATGAAGGGACTCTATGGAGCTGAGTTCAGAGTCCCTGGGGAATGCCAGCTTCAAGAACTTCTTAAATGAACAGCTCATAAAGGAATTCCTATCTCCTCAATATAGCAAGTTCCCTGCAGAAATCACAGCTTAGCCAGATGACTCCCAAATGCATTTGGACAAAAACTAGAATATACATAATAGCAGGGAAGCCATTGGAATGACTGACTTTGAAGGAAACAATGGTAAATAAGGCATTTTTTGCTTGCTGAGGCTTTGCAGCTTTACACACTGAGGAAAACTCACAGAAGCCTCCATGACTCTTCTAATGCAAGCTGGGGATGGTGAAAAGTATCTACAGCAAGATGCTTGTGGATCTTAGGTATTTGCATGAGGCAAGAAATTCTTTGATAAAGCTATTTGAAACATTCCTAAAAGATTTTTGAATTGTATGTTTTGTAAAATCACACCATAAATGAAAAATGTCTTTTCCATTACTAAAAGGAGTTGAAACAATAGCTAAAAGCATACATGCAGTGCTTGTCTAATCAATAGGAGCAGGTGCCTGAAGGTTTGAGGAAGTGACTGATCCACTGACCACCTGCTCTATTACCTTTGAATGGTGAGAAATAGTGTACCCCACACGTACCAGGATTTCTGACATCAGTATCTCCACTAAAATATTTCCAGTGAAGACATCTAGTATTTGTCACTATTTTTTCCACTGAAATCCTTGGGAGAATCTATCTTTCACATTTTTTTCTTGACAGATTTGTGGCCTTTTGTTATTTGATGAAGTCAGTTGTTAAAACTCAGTATTGATTTTCCTGGGTTTAAGCACATGGTAATTGTAATCGTTTTGGCATTAAGTTGCATGGATAAATACATATTTGTAAGAACTGGTGAGCAACCTTCATCTGAAAATTGCCGCTAACACTTCATGGAATAAACCAAAGATTCTTCTGGATCTGCTCGGTAGTACAAATGACAGCCTTATATGATGCCATTACATATAGATACAGGAAGATTACAATTCCATCCATCATTCTCAAAGGACACTTTCTTTCTCATCTCCCTCTGAGCGTTCTGTTCTTTGATTTTGTTAGTGTTATCAGAAAGATGAATCTCACAGTGTCTCGCTGGTTTCTCTTGTGTAAGGTCTGGGCACATACATCCACTTGGGTGAGAGGAAAAAATGCAGATAATGTAATCTTTAAACACGCAAGCACAAATCTGCAGGCTCTTCTCATGCAAGACAAGCTGTGTACTCAGAGAAGCTGTGTACTACATTAGCATCAACTATTTTGATGTGCAGTGAACTGGGAATGCAACATTTTCCCTAACAGCTATCAGCAAGGTTCATGCTGACCTCTGAAAGAAGAGAACATTATACAGCCTGTTTGGCTGTAGAGGAGCGTAGGTTACATGGGCAGATGACTCTTCTGGAATGAGAAGTGCTCTCAAGATGGTGGCTAAAATGCGCTTGCAATACCAAAGTTGGCACTATTCAGCTGCAGCTGCTGCCTAGATGGTCAGGAAGAAGTTTTGTTCTTGACTTGCACACAGATGTAAGCCATTGGTGTTAGTAGAATACTGGAGAAAGCAACAGCTGTCCTCTTTAGTAAGCAGTAGAAAAACATTCATTTTAATTATCTGAATTAAAAGCCCCCAAACCTAAATAGGTTTAAATGCATTTGATTTGCATGGTTTAATGATATAATTTGTAGCTGTTTGTTTACCATTCCTCTCTTGATAGTTTAAAGAGAAAAAAGTAGTTTATCTATCACAATGGGTCTTCAATTTCCACTCAATTCAAGTCCTTTAGAAGACAAATAATTTCCTCCTTTTCCATTCCACAGGAAAGCAAAGATAAATATAATCTTCCATGCCTGTAATTGCACTGATAAACTGTATGTATTTGTGGCCACAGATAAAAGTATTGTATCTGTTTTAGTGAGTTCAGGACTATGAAACTTACCCCATTTATTTCTAGCCATATGAATTTGACAGCATCCTGTTTAGATTTTGTATTCTACAGCACATCAATATTCTTAGAAAAATGCCTTTCTCTGCTCTGTGAGACAAGGTTGATAAGGTAAGTGACTAGAATGGAGTTTACACTTTTGAGGAAATTTCAAGGACATCTACTAGGGAGGAAGAGACTTTTTTGGTTTCTCTGTCTAATTATGTGTGTCATAGGTGCATGTATGTCACAGATTACTAATATATATAACTTGAATTATCATGTTGCCTTTAAAGAGTTGCTGTGAATATACTGGGATTTGCAGAGCTCCTGCTCCCCAAGGTTTGCTCTCCCTGCTGTTGTTCTCTGCCTGGAGAGCACTGCTGTGCTGCAGGCCAGGGCTGTGGCTGCCTACAGCTGCTCCCTCTGCAGAGATTCCTGGCTGGCAAGGAGTACTCTTCACCCCTCAGGCTTTGGCAGAAGCAGCTGCACTTTGCCCACCACGATCTTGGCTGCTCCTGGAAAGTTACAGTTAATTGGAAGGAGCATTCCAGACAAGTCCCTCCTTCTAGGCATAGAGAGATACCTCAAAGCCAGGGTTACCAGCTCAGCTGAGTACAGACAGAAGACGGAATTGAATTAAACTATTTATTCCCTTCTGCGTGAAACATTATTCCTAGCCATCTTTTCTTTTCTGTTGCTTTGGCCTGTTAATTAAGAGTTGATGGAGACTTCCCACTGTTTTCTCCTGGAGTCTGTTTTATAGTCATAGCTTAGACAATTTTTCCTGGAATTCTGTCTAAAAATTTTTGTCTTTTTCTTGGTGTCATTATATTACTCTTGGCTGCACACTCACTGATACCCTTCAGTGATCTCCAAGTGATTATGGATCTCAGAGAAGTGTTGGGTTATCTTGGTGTGATCCTGTAGATGGGGAGGGGGCAGAAGGATGTGCAGTTTTACTCTCCATAACCAGTGCAGTTGGACAATCCATCATTAAACTTTTTTTTCCATTTATATGGGAACATAAAAGGTGTGTGCGCTCCATGAGAGCTGCCTGCACATAAATGAATTTCATCCCCAGAAAATTTCCAGTGGCTGGAATTGAGCCCAAGTGTCCTTATATTCAGTCTTAGACTGCACTACCTTCTAGTGGCATTTCACAATACTTCCTCCCTTTTAACTTTTTGGCACTTGCTGACAGTGATCTGTAGACTCCGAGGCACAGAAAAACTAAACAAAGGTGGCTTTTAAGTTTCTAATAAATTACAAATCTTTTATATTCTCAGAAGTAGCACAAATAGCATGCCAAAAATCTCATTTTTCTTCATGGACTCTTTTCCCATCAACCTGTAACTGAAATTACAAAAAATGTATTTGCTGTCTTTCAATGCCAGTCCACATATCACAAAAAATCTGATTGATGTAAATGGTTTAATGGTTGATAGGTAGACTTAATAATAGATAGGTATTCTGAAGTTCAGGTTGGCATTCTCCAAATATGAAACCGAATTTAGAAGTGTTGAAGTGTTTAAGAATCCATGAAGTGATGTTGGAAGAGATGTTTGCTTGTTAGAGTTTTCATTTCACTTTGAGTTATTTTTCTGCAAGACAGAAATAGCAATAAATTATAAACCCAATTGGTTTAGATTAAACTATAATGAGAGTATTTCAGGCTGTGTTCTGCTTGGACAGAAGGAAAGTGCAGGAAGACTGTAACTAACTGCAAATGTGCTTGTAGGCAGTTGTATTCTGGCCCAGCTTTTAAATTTGTGTGTGTAAATTAAAAAGAAGCCTGGGACTGAGCTGATGCACCAGTTCCAGCTGAGCACAGGCTCTCACTGCATGTGACTTGCTTACTGATCTTTTGAGTAATTAAAACACCTTTTGACCCAGAAGATGCAAGAGGCACAAGAATTGGAGTTTCTTTCCGGGGCCAGCAGGGTGGGTTTGTCTTCATACATGGTACACCCTGCATGCGACAGCATAACCTGATTTTTGGACAGCAAGAACTGAGCTTCCAATTTAAGTGAAGAGAAACCACTGTTAAACAGCCACATAAAAGCTTAGTGAGTTATTTGACCATGGGCTGGGAAGAAGGGGAGGGAGGAACAAATCGTGCTACACTGGATTAGTCAAGGTTATACTTAATAGCAATGATGCAATGGCATAATCTGTACTTTATGCCCATGAGCAAAAAAGTCTGTAAATTATGTCTGTTCAAACTCTTGGTAGTAATATTGCCTTAGCATCTGGCTCTGGAATGTATCCATTCAGTTTTCACCATTTCTGACAAAGACTTGTTAAAAGTTTGGCAGCATTTTGATCTACAATGCAGTGGACAAAGAAATGAAGTTCATATTCTTTCTGGTGTGCCTATTTATATTTTATAAATATATATAATATGTTAGATATGTATTATACATATCTAACATGTGCAGAGAGTGCACAACTTGATAAAGAAAGGAACAAATAAGAACAAAACTGGGAGGAGTAAGTTTCTCTTCCTATGTACTCAGGACAGCCTTGCTCTGGTTTTCCATCAGGCCATAATGCTAAGCCTTTGGTACACAAACAAAAAGTCATAGAACCTCTTTGTTGCTGTCAGCTGTGTGGGAAAATGACATCGTCTCCAAGTGAGACTAAGGATAACCTTTTCTTGATTCCTGCCTAAGCTGTAAAATATTATGAAACTCTTCAGACAAATAGTGTAGGACAGCTAAATCCCTCTGCAGAACCTAGCTGTTCCTTCTCTTGAAATTTGGTCTTATTCTTCAGGAGATATTGCCTGAATAGGACTTACCTTATTACTTTCCAAATTATACACAGTTGAGTGATTTTTGAATAATAAGATTAACAAAATCTGTGACATGTCATAGTTTGACTTTAGAAGAAAACACAGTGGAAAATGTTGAGCCCACCTCAATTTATGTTAAAATTTTTTTGTGAATTGATGATCTAATAAAATACTCAGATGGACCATGATTAAAAAAGAAATTGATTTATGTAATTGTTCTGATCCTTTGTGTGCTAAGGTTCACTTTCCTCTCCTTCTCCATACTTAATTAACAATTTAATTCAGTTGTGATAGAGATCGAAGCAAAGACAGCAAAAATAATCTTGATGCAGTTCTAACACATCAGCCAAGCCTTAAGCAGTCAGAGAGGGAGGGAGGCTCAAAAGGCTTTTGTTACAAACATCACACTCATGCATGTGCTTTACAAATTCTGGATAATCTAGGTGTGCTGTGCTGCTGAGGAGTTGTGCACTGAGCTGGCACCACAATCTAGTCCTCTCCCTTCTCCTGGGACTAGTTTTTGTGCAGCCAAGTAATCAGCCAGTGCAGGAAACTGCTTTGGCCTCAAAGCAAGGAATTATTAATATTCAGCTTAATCATCTTCCTGATTAATCCAGCTGCAGAGCCCAGCAAGCCAAGCTGGTGCCAGCACAAGAAGGAGAGCATGCAAGCTTGTAGGTTAGGAAGGAAAAGGAAAGATCAGCATTAAATCAATTTGATCATGGAACTGCAGGTCTAACAAACCGCATAATGCACTGCTATTGAATGCTCTGGTACATCTTTGATGTGTGTCTGAAGCAGAGGTGTATTCAAAAACAACAGAGAGTGTCTAGCAGGGAGACAGAGTCCCTGCATGACATTGTGTTTTTTACCAGTCAGACTCCTGGAGACACGCCCATGCTGTGCCCATGTTTCTCTTGTCAGCACCAGAGAAGGACGACTGTCAGTCAGGTGAGGGATGGGCTCCTTGCCATGCCCACATAGGGAAGCTGGATCTCCTTGTTTTGGTGAGTGCATCTGCAGGTTATTTTCCATTCTCTGCCTCGTGAGCATTCTCTGGGGGCCTTTCTACACTTCACTTCCAAGATTTTCCCAGATGGCCGCTCTGCAACCCAGATGTTGTTTATTTATTCATTTGTCACTTTAAAAGCAACAACACTGAAAAGGGAATAGAATGAGACAAGTGTTTTCTCCATCCAAGGAAAAAGAAAGGGACCTGTCAGTTTTCAGCATGTCCATTTCTGAGGTTGAGAATGTTGTTGAAAGTGTTGCTCCCCTCTTAAAAGCATCTTTCCATTCTTTTACAACCAGAAGGCTTCTGTTAAGTGAGAAGCTGGGCTTTAGAAACTTCATTTCTAAAGAGATGTCAGCATTGTATGGCTCAGCAGGAGCTATTTACATGTTGCATCTAGGAAACTTCCCTTTGCTAATGGTTAGGTTAACAACAGCTCTGTGACAGCCTGTGGTAGAAATCCATGAAGGTCTCTGGAGACCCTCTGTGAGGTATGACTCTGCTCCTGGTGGTTCTTCCATGAGGTTAAAATACATGTATTGTGTAGACATGCCAAAGGCACTACACATCACACTAAATTTATGTATGAAACTGAAGAGTGTTGCCATTTCATTTTTGGGGACTTCTTTCAAAGGCATAGTTATCAATCTCATACTGACAGTCCTGTCAGAACACAGAATCTCTTATTAATATTGCACAGAATCCAGTATTTATGAGATCAGCCTTTTGCAAGGGTTCAAATAATAGAGAGTGAAAAAAAATTTGGGTGCAAAAGTTCAAGCATCAACAGCCTTCCCACTGGGGCATTCCAGGCCATTCAGTTCTTGGGGGCATTAAAGACCTTTTCCACCACACTGCTGCACTGAATAATGAGACTCTCAGAATTGTGTAGCTCTTTCAAAGTGTTCCTGAAGAGATTGAGGAGGACTTGGGCTGCAATAATTCTCTTTAATGATATTACTATAAAGATTGTATCTCTTGTCCATTCATCAGAAAGTGTTTTTATAGCAGATACATTTGTCACCCAAGATCAAATATAATAGAAAACCTGGTACTTCACATGCAACACACAGTTCTCTCTCTGAATTGGTCAGAGTTGTTCAAGCAGAGACTGTGGTCTGTGACATTTTTGTCACAATGCTGAGGTTCATTTCCTAGACTGGAAATAGATGTGTCACTACCTGAATGAACAGATGGAAAGGAGATGGTCCAGGCTTCCATTTTATCGGCTCCTGTGGCATCTGTAATAGCTGCACTTCTTGCTTTGCTTACATGTACCAGGCCTGATGTATTTGTATCCTTCCTACCACACATCTTAGGAGCAGTTGGAGTAAATTTCAATTCATGTTTAGCAGTGCTCAGAGCCTGCTAAAGTTAGAAAAGTAAGAAAAGTATTAATCGAGCTTGCAGAAGCATTTTTTTGGTTGCAAAATTATTCATATTTGTTGCTGAAGCATGTTCTAGGAATGCTCACAGGCTTTGACAGGATGGAGCTCATTACTTCTACCCAAGCTAAATGTCAATTTACATACTAATGTCAGTTTTCTTTTACCTCTCTATGCCCAGTTCCATCTTTTAGAAAACCAAATGCTTTGAGTAACTTGTAATCCATGAAATCACAATAGCTAAGAATTCAGCCCCAGATGTATCTCTCCGGTAGGAGCTATTACATAAAGCACTGCAAATTGTGGGCTTGCTCTGTCACTGCCTCAGAGGAAAAGGAGGCTGTTTAAGGAATTATATTAGAAGTAAAAAATTTAAATGTAGTTAAAAAAATAAAGGTGAGAAAATTCTGGAGAGCACTGATTTTTTCCCCCCCAAGTTTAGATTATCAGAAATCCATCTAATTGGTAATGAAAAAGAGTAATAGCAATGGTGAAGGAGGCAATGAATAACAGCAAAAAAAAGAAGCCACACTTCTCCTTTTACATGCACATGGGAGGTAAATCCATAAGATGAAAAATAAGAAATTTTTAGCATCTGTATGATAAATACACTCAACTTTCTGCCAAGTGACATATTTAAGAGAAGTTGGTTCACGTTCATGAAAGTGTCCCACTCCTTTGGGCAGAGAATTTTTGGTTTTACAAACACTTATGTAATGAGCTAAGCAAAAAATATTTTCCATTGCTTTGGGGTTTTTTGTGTTTCTTGCATCTTTCCTTGTGATGCTTATTCTTAAAGTGGGATTTTATTCTATGAAGACTTTGTTACTTTCATGTGCACTTTAGAAATAAATTTTCTCTAGTCTGTGGTTTCTGTTCCTTTTGAAAAGAATAATTTTGCTGCATTTCCCTGGTTCTTGGAAAAGTCAAAGCAATATGTTGCCAGGATGAGGAATAATACATATGCAGACCATCTGAACCAGAGGAGATTTAGCATTCACATGAACAGGAAACAAGAAACAACCAATTCTTTGGCCTCCAGCAGCAAACCAATAAGGCTTGGAAAACGATTGTTTTATAAAAATACTGGTAATAGATTTTTAGCTGACACAGGGAAGCAAGGAGCAGTCTTTTGACAAAGTCTGCAACAGGAGGTGGCAATTTTTCCTTTTAATGAAGATTTCTAAAATAGAAAATATTTAAGTATAACACTAGAATCACTTTGCATGGATATATTTCTGCTCCCGTGTAAATCACAGGGAATTCACTGTGACTATGAAATTGTTGGTCTTTGAAACCTTCCTCTCAAATATAGAAGGTGGGCTTTGTTGCCTTTTTTTAGTGCTCTTCTTCAAGAGTTCACAGGAGTTTGCGCTTGCAGATTAGTGGGTACTCCTGAAGAGGGAAATTCATAAGCTCAGCGAAGCAATATTTGCAAGGCTGCCATTTCTGGGCACCACTTCACATATTCTCTGTACACACACCAAGAGTTAAGAGGAAGTTTTCCTGACCATGGAGCAGATTCTTACAAGGAGTGAGAGGGGAGGTAAAGTAGCATGACTAAACTTTTCCATTTCTGCTGTTAATAGCTTCTGGTCTTGGTCCAGTACCTTGTGATCCAATTTCTAGGTTATGGTGTGTGTATGATATATATTTTTGTCGCCTCAGAAGCGTGAAAATACTTACTAAGGGGCTGAAGAACGTCGTGGTGGCTCCAAAGTCATTTTTTGTAGTGATGAGCACCCCGAGGTTCATAGACCTAAGTGTGGTAGAAGCTACAGGTGAAATAGCTGCATATGCAGATCAGCACATTTATTGAACTTGCTGACAGCCCGAGCAGGAAATAACCTTGTGTTCAGGTCATGGCAGTAACACAACAAGGCTCATCTTCTGAATTGCTCTCAGCATCATGCAAGATTTCAAAACTTGAAAATGTGCAAGCTGTGTTTCTGAATAGCAAATCTGGAAGCTTTTGGCAAACACTTCATGTCAGATTTGCTGTTAGGTGCATTTAAAAATCTTTGTTGTACTCCGTGTCTGAGTGAGTGTTACAATGTGAACATGTAAATATATTTTGTTGACAATATTCTGCAAATACAAATTACACATAGGAGAGGCACAAAATGAGCATTGGATGAAATGTGTTCAGAAAAATGAACTCCACAAAAATTAGAAGGTAGTGTAGAAATATTAAGACACATTTTATTTTTCAGAAATACCTGCAAAACTGGTGCTAGTGCCATCAAGTGATGGTAGGTGATAGACTGAGATGTTTTATGTGAGGAATGAGAGCAATCACACTCCCAGAAGACAATTCCAGGCTGATCTCCAGAACAGATAGGGTTTGGCCAGCCTCCAAATCAATTTCTTTTTAAAAATGCGTATTGCATACAATGTCAGAAAAAAGTTTAGCAGATCTCATTTTCCCTTTTAATTTGTTCCACAAAGAATATGGTAACTGAGGACACAGGGGAGAAGTCCACAGCCCTGTACAAATCTGAGTGCCTTGCACATACATTATTTATATTGCAGACTGAGGTGAAATTTTGGTCTGTTGAACACTGAATTTTTACAATAGTGTAGAGAAATTATTCAAACCAGGTGTTTCTGTAATTGCAGTACACTGGGGACAACATTGAGAGCAGAACACATTCCAAATTCACCCTTTCAGCTGAATGATGCCGTGGTTTAGTGTTAGTACACAAGGCAGTAAAATAAATTGCAATGGAAAACAAGGCAGACTGGCTGCTTTAAACTGCTGAGTTTTGATTGCACTTTGTGTCTTTATCTTTTGTTTGCTTATGTTCAGGCCTTTATACCAGAATAATGGTAGGAGGACATGAATCTTCTCATTAAAACTGAGAGAAAACTACTTGTAGTGGCTAAAATTCAGCATAACTATAATGTAGCCTCTGCTCTGATCACTGCCCTAATGTGTGGGCAATTGATAATTGGTAATACATTGATACCCTAGAGTAGGGTTATTTGCCTCCCTACTCTGCACAGGGAGAAAGGATGGGAAGAAGAAAGGAAAAACTGAGGAACCAAGTGTTCCTTCATAAATTTTGAAACATCAGGTAACACTCCCATTTAAATAGATGTTAATGCATTGCCACATAGTACTTGAGCATAGGCAGGGCTGCTTAGTGCAAGTCTGATTTCCCCTAGAAAAATAAAGCAGGCGTTTTTGAAGATACCAACGTGAAATTGAGTGTGGGTGTATTAATTTTTAAAGAAAAGATCTGCATATGACCTGCAGTATTGCTATGCCAATGATGTCTCAGTCTTTTTAATAAAGTATTTATGAACACTTTTAGTGATTATTATCTCTTACTGGGGTTTTTAATTTGATGCCACACCTGCATCTTTCTCAGAGAATAGAAAATTTCTCACTTTTGCCATCTGTTTCAGACAGTCAGCCTGTGCTTATAATTTCTAAGTAATATTTGAAAGGGCAGAAAAACAGAAATCAATAAATCCATGTAAATAAGTCTCTGGAAAACAAGAAAAGATCATTAACTCTTCCTAAGTCCAGCCAGTTGAATTCCAGATCTTACAAGTCAGCTGACCAGATAGGTCACCAAGCTTAAAATGAAACAAAAATGAAGTCAAGTCTAATTAAGCTGCTGCTGTTCATGTGGTTTTGGCTTATTTTTGGGATCCTTCTTGAATACCCTTTAATTGCTTAATAAAAAAGCACAGATAAGTAGCAAGAGGCTGTGAACACTAAAAAAACCCAACCCAACCCAACCCAACCCAAACCAAACAACGACAACAAACCCCAAAAGATAAGAAAATGAAAGCAGGAAAAAGGTTGCAAGATATAAAAATACTTGGAGTGACAACTGTATCTCAAAAAACTGTGTAACAGTGAAAGCAAATAATGCTTTCTACCCTAGAAGTATATCTCTTTTCTACTCTAAATCCAATTACATATTCTTTCCCTTTGTCTCACTGACTCTTTTATGAAGAAGAAATAGTTCATTTGTCTCAGCTGGTTCTAGGACACTGATTGGAGCATTGCTTCCAGCAAAATACTTTAAAATGTATGTAACTTGAAATTCAGCTGTAATGGGGTTACTCATATGCATACCATTAAGCAAGCACTGAAGTGCTTTGCCAATTTAGTCCCAATATTCGCACCTTCCGTGTTTCCATATCCTAATAAGAACTTAATCTTCTAACACGTAACACATTGAGTTTACATATTGTGTAAAATACATCTGCAGGGATTTGACAGGTTAAATTTTATGGTGAATAATGAGGAATAAATCAAACCCCATTGGTATCATTGATTCCTGCTGGTGAAAGATTCCTGCTGATTCCCATGCTTCATGCATACGGAAGAGAAGAATTAGGTAAATGTTCCCTAGGAGAAGTGAGAGGATCTTATAAGCTACAAAACAACAGATGTCTTTGTTCTATATCAATCATTTAATTTGTGATTATTCGGCAGTAGGACTCTGCCCATGAAGAATTAAATGAGAGCATCTGCGGAAGCCTTAAAAAGAGTCCTCACTGCATTATTTTTATGTGATAGTGCTACACCTGAGCTGAGCCTGTCTTCTGGGAAGCATTGGATGAGGTGTGAGCATGGTGCAAAGCACAAGAAGAACATCAGTGGAACTCTAGGTATAAAATTCAAAAACTGTATTGAGAGGTTTATAGTTTTTTCTTGCTGGTTTTGGCTATTAAAAAGAAAAATTTTGCACTTAGTTTTTCTGTACACTACTGTTTTGTATTGACTGGCAGTAGTTTATTTCTCTATTAACTTTCAAAAAGGTCCTGTGAAGAAATTCTGTGGGGTTTTTTGATAGAATTCTGGTGATGAGGTAGGCAACTATAAGCTAAAATTAGCAGTCCACCTATATTGTAATTTTCAACATCTAAAGTTATTATGAGGATAACCTTAGTCGAGTGTTACAATGTAAAAGCCTCTTTATTTTTCTCTTGTCTTTATTCTTGTCTGTATTCTTCTCTTGAGTTCTGTTCACGTGCACATGGTGCCTTTGCTCGGGATCCGAACTCGTGTTATACTTTGAAAAGCAGATCACAATTTGTATATCAATGCTCTTCACATAGCAGTTAAGGTGGCATTGGGCACAACATGAAATGGGAGGACCACAGGAAAGAAAAGTTCTTTTTTATCTGTGCAAAAATCCTAACCAACACAAAAAGCTGTTGCAACTGAGCTGAGAATTTGTTCCCTGAATTGGGCTAACTTATCTCTAGAGAAGGGCTCACCATGTTACTGTGTTCTCTGCCTCCCCCTTTCTTCCTTCCTTTTTTTGTTTCTATTAAGACTTTTGCAATATCTCTTGTTCATTCATTTCTAGGTCTTGAGATCTGAATTTGCATTTTTGTCTGTACAATACCCAGAGTCTGATTAATTCACAAAATGAGCCCTACAGAATGTAGGAAACTTAGCTGGCAAGGCTGTAAAAACTGCCCCGAGAAGATGAGGGCTTTGGCAATTACTTAATTATTTTGAGCATTTGGAATCCCTAATGAGCCCATTAAGAATATGAATATCATGGGTCTGTTTGCTGCAGAGGAAGTGCCTTTGCAAGGAATTTAAACAAAGGAGAGGGTAGGAACTGTGCCTTGTATTGGTCTGACCTCCCAAAGCCTCAGTGATTTTTGTCAGAGAGGCTGGTGCGGTTATGCAGTTTAATTACAGCCAGGAGTGGATCTGTGTGTTCTGTGATGCCCTTCCTCAACAAGAAGGCTGTGGGGGGAGTACATTCACACATACACACAGTCTCTTGAAACTCCTGCTGTACAGAAACATTCTCCGAACTGCCAGGTGCTGTACTGAAAAATCCCATACTCACCAGGAAGAACACTTCCTTCTGGAAGTCTGGTGGGTGGCTGCTGTCCTCCCTTGCAGAATGCCATGGGAGCTGCTGCCTTGGTGCTCTTGGTGGGAGACAGCACAATTCCCCTATAAAAAGTGTTTTTCTTTGGCATTAAAGTTCTATGCCTGAGTCCCAAATTCCCTTGCTACTGAGACATACCCTGCATTTCTGGTGATTGCAACATTAATATGCAAACCATGCAGGTTGTGATAAATAGTTCCACAGCTCGTTGCTAGCGGAAATATTTCATGTCAGAGGAAGGTACTAACTGTGAGTATTCTTTTAAAAATACTGCCCATAATTCTGCTGTAACCTCCTCGGTTTGTGTATGTAAAACAGAGAGTCCTATTGTTTGTTAGCTACAAATATCATGTTATGTATATTCTTCTTACTCCCCTGAAAAGTCACAACTGTTATATATTCCAGAGAGACCCATTTTGGAAGAAACAATAACATTTAAACTATACATTCACTTAAAAATTGTTACATTGTGAGTGAACTATATTTTTTTCTGTTTTAATTGGGAAACTTTTTTACTGAAGTGCACATTGGAGTGGTTTAATAGGTTATTTGCAGCTGTTGGTTTTTGCTGCACTTCAGAAAACACAGCTGTGGTTTAAAGATCTTCATACAGGTATTGAAACCTTGCTTCAGATACCCATTTAAAACATTCCTAATATTCCTGCTTTTATTTGTTTGGGGCTTTTTTTTCCCAGAAAGTGATGTCTTACAGATACAGAGTAACAAGCCAGGAAGAACATTTACAGCTATCTAGTGTGATGTATTGCAATTCTTTTCACTCTTAACTCATTGATTCATGGATGTCTACAAAATAAGTGACCTGACATTGCTCAAATTCAGCATAAGGTGACCTCAGTGCATCTGAGGTTAGAAATGATGGATTTGTTTGTGAAGATTAAAGTTAATATTTTCAAAGGGAAGAAGAGAAGCAATTGAAGAGGAGAAAGAAAAGCAGCTTTCATTTGTTTATTTACAATGTCAGTATTCCAAAGCATTTGTGTGCATCAAATAGCCCAAGAAGTTTTGAGATCAGCTGTTCTGAATGGAACATTTTAACAGAATGGAACAGAATGAAATAAGATTCAGGGGTTTTGTTTGTTTGTTTTTGTTTTTTTTTTTTTTTTACTTCAAGTTTTGAAGATCCAAGACAGGAATGGCAGGAAAGAAATTGTTTTCCTGCAACAACCAATCCAAGGTTTTTCCTGTCATCAGTGACTTAGAAAATCAAGAGGAGATTGAAGCCAGAATTTTGGCAGATAGAGTCTAGAGAGGTCTCACGTATCAATAGAAAGATGAGATAAATATTAGAGAAATATTAATCATCCTAAAACAAGATCCAGTTGCAGCTGTTGGAAGTAGTGATTTTATTCAGAGGCTTGTGGAAGAGTTGAGTGGTGAAGATAATGATTCATTTCACTAGGAATCCCAAGTGCCAGGTATTTTATTACCTTCTGCAAGGACTTACTTCCAGAGGTAGTAAATGTTTCATTTAAGCTTCCTTTGTTGGCTACAATCCGTTTGATTTCTTTCTTTAATTAAATCATACAAATTTTCTGGCTGTTTTTACCTTTGTTCTATTTAGCCACTCTCAATCTTTTAAAGTTGATGAGCAGAGAACAAATAAATGTCTGAAAAATAAACCTTGGCTGCAAAGCCAGCTGCAATAAATCTGCTGTGACAGAAATACCAAGTTGTACTCTGAAGGATATTTATTGCATTTAGCCACCCTAGAAGACAGCTCTGCAAACTCTAATCTCCTAAAAATCCCAGATTAGATACATTAATACGATAGGAGAGAGAAAAAGCATCCAGGAATGGATTTCCTTCTGTATTTTGGACCTTTGGTAAGCAATCTGTCTGGCAGCTACTACGCTAAAAGTGTGCCAGCAGTATTTCTGTAATTACAGTCTCTGGCTGTAAGTTCTGTCTCATGTTCTATCTGGTGTTGTTATCTATTAATAAGAGAGCCTGTGTCCATTATTTAGATTGTTTCTCTTTCAGCAATGCAATGTTTCTTTCATGCTGCTTCTCTTCTTACTTAAACCAGATTTCTGTTCATTTTAGCCAGAACAAGGAAAAAGATAGTTAATCTCACAGAACTAAAGAGACTACTGATTAGTTAACTGTATTTAAAAAAAAAAAAATCTGTATTTGGTATTGAATGTAGAATATAACTAATGTACACAACAAAGGCTTCCCTGCTTATGTATCACCAGTCAGTGATGCATATTCTCTGTGAATAAAGTGTCTATCAGGACACAGATGATAAAACTCTGAATTTTGCATTTTGAATGAATTTGTAGGAGCTTTGACATTTATTTTGGCAGAAAGCAGTTACTTAAGAGTCAATTTTTAAATCAATAGATGTTCTCATGAAATGTTTTCAAGCAATTAAAGGCATTTTAAATGAATTGTTTGCATTTCAGTTATGGTCTAGAATAAATGATTTTTTGAATGACTCATTTACTAGATAGAATATTTTTAAGTTTTGTATTTGTAGAAACTGTTGATGGACATTGCAGCAAGATAGGGAATGGGAATCTTCAATGAAAACTCAGTATGCTTTTCATGTCTGGCTCAAAACGAATTGATTTTATATTACCAAATTACATTTTCTCTAATAATCTGGGAACCTAGAATCTGATTGAAGAGCTGAACATTGAGCTAAGCAAAGAGTTGTTCTATAGCTGCAGTTGTCTGTTCTCTGGATTGTGTTTTCTGTCCCCTGTGAATTCACCTGTCAGCTGCAGTTGGTTTGTTGCAAGGAATGTGTCTTGGCATGGAGTTTGCTCTTTAGAAGACCAGAAGTAACTCAGTGATGTGTGAGAACAATATGACAGTTTTGATACAGTGCTTTGTAATTAGATGCTGGTTCAATTTTCAGTTCAGTTCAAGCAATACTCTACCCTCCACAAATCTTGTAGAAATGCATGAGATAAAGACTCTGTTGAATGAGAGTTCACTTTACTGACAGTCAGATGAAGTTCAGGAGTTCAAGTTGTATCTGTATTGGTGAAACTGATAACTCCTTAGGATTTGACATCTTGTTATAGTCAACCTACCCCATGAAAAATTATGGTGGTGGGAAGGGGACTGAATGATTTCCTCTTGAGAACTACTCATTTTCTCATAGGTGGAAGAATTAGGAAGAGAATGAGATTAAATAAATGAAATCTAGCTCAGTCTTGCAGTGAGAGAATATTTGAGTTGTCATTAACTCTTTGTGCAGTATGAGGTACATGATCTTTATTTTACTCCAGGTATACCTGTTGGGGTGTGTGAGATGCTCAGGTGCAATTGCAATGATTACCTGAGCACATTTAAATAATATGATAAAATTAATTTCTGCTTTAGCTCTACATTTAAAATGAGGCAACTTCATGTTGTCCAAATCACTTTGAGTTGAAGAGTTGTGATGAAATGCTGTTGCTCATCTGTTTTCCTACGAGGAAAAAATGACCCATCCAATATTTACAGGTAAATCTATTGCCTATGAAATATCATGGGTCACATAAATACAGCTCTGTGGTAATTCCAGTATCTGTCTTCCTACTTAGTGGTCCTTGATATCCCAAGATACCTGGATAATTGCCTGGGGAGAGGAGCAGAACTTGCCTGCTGTTATTACATTAAACTTCAAAGAGTGATTTTCTGACTTGCTCTGATTCTGACACATCATTATTAAATGTGCTGGATATCTAAGCCATCATCTCTGGCATCTCATAATGGAGCTGTATTTATTCACTTCACACATGTTACTCCTCTACCTCACATGTGCCAAGTCAAATATATATTAGGAATAGTTATCCAAAAGTAGTGAAATAATGGCTTTTTAAGGTGCTTAATGGCTAGCCTAGGAACACAAATAGTAAAGTTTTCAGCTTACCAGTCTCAAGTGACCTTGTGCAAAAAATTTAATCTTGCAGGGACAGATTTCCAGCTTTAAAATGAGTATCTGTGTTCCATCCCCTTCCTTTTATCTGGTCTAAGTTTTATTTCTTATATATACAGCATCAGTTTTACAGTCTTTGGTGCCTGAGGAGGTCTCCAAGCACCACTCCACTGCAAGTGATGACCCCTGCTTTCTAAAGCCTGTTTTCTTGAGGTTGAAGGGTTGGCAGATAGCATTTAGTGCAAGTCAGAAAGGACCAGAGAGGAAGGCAATGGTGGATTTAAGTCAGAAGTTTGTAGCAGGTGTCACTGGTATGGCAACCCTTCTCGCCTTTTCCTTCCCTTTTCCAGGACTTGTTACAGGTACAGTTACAGCCAAGTTATGACCTTCTACAGTGCTGCTCACCAGGATGAGCATGAAGTCAGGATAGTGAGTTGAAATAGTTAACTCTCACAGCAGAGACAGATGAGCTCATTATCACTGGAGATAGAAAAATGTCCAGGTGAAATATAAAGCTCCTACTTTTTTCTCATGGAAAAACAGCTTTGCTATCAATTCTGTTTGAGAGAGTAAGTGAATTGAAATAAAGCTGATGTCCTGTACTAAATTCATAAATGAAGAGGAAAAAAGCTATTTTATATTATGTAAAGCATATGTGACATCTTTGCTGTCACTGCTGGTTGTGAAGCTGTTGAGGAAAAGCAATGTTCCTTGACAACATTGTATTGTAAAGTTTAAGGATTATGTGAGCTCTGATAAGTTCACTAATGAGAATAAAAGTTGGTGCCCCACAGACAACCAAGTGGAGAGCAGGCAGCCTCCACAATAGATGTATCCAAACAAATTTGATTTGTAGTGCAGTGAGTGAGAAACCACCCACCCAGCCACTCAGATAAGAGCAGACAGCATTTTAGAAATGCTTTTACTAGAAGTGCAGACCCTTGTGTATTTGTGCCCTTGTTTTCCTCTGCATTGGTCAAAAAAATTTCAAGACGGGATTAAATGGATCGTGATTTCCATACATTTGATTGTGTGAAGTCCTTTGGTCACCTCTAGGGATAAAGAGATGGAATACACACAAAATAAAAGTAAGTAATGTAAAGGGCATTCTGGCCTGAAGCAGTATGAAGTCATCTCTGGGGGGGAGAATTACCTGCAGAGGGATTCTCATCCTTGGTGGCTCCTCCCTGCAGAGGGATTCTCATCTGCTCAGCAATTGCGCGCAGCTTTTTCAGACTGACTTAAAAACTTGAAAGAGCAAGAAGATTAACAGAACACAAGAAAATGTATTTGTTAAAGCTGCATATGTAAATGGTAATAGAACCTTTACAATAACAATCAAAGCAAAGTTGTGCAGGAAAAAAATTAGGTAATTCATTTATGATTCAGTTTAATGATGGAAATGCTGCTCTGTGCAGTTTCTAAAAGGAGACCATCATTACTGCTGAACAAGCACTGGCTGATTTTAAGGCAAGTTGCTGGAAAGAAAAATTTGTTCTAAATTAGTGAGTAGTTTGCAATGTCTTTAAATACTGTTTAAGGTAAAGAATATATATTAAGCCTGTTTATCACTGTGGCACTGTGCACTTCAGATGCAGATTTGTGAAGTTTACTTCAGTAGTCCCAAATTTACCTTTTATAATATGGATTATATAGTCCTCATCCAAACTGTGCTACTGTACATCCCACTATGTTGTTCTGTTTTCATGATGGATCTGAAAGGAATTTGGAAAAAATCTAATTTGAAAAGTGTGTGTTTGGAAAATACACAAAGGATATTCCTGTATCTCCAGTGTTTCAGTTATTTCTCAGTGAATATGTATGCAAATTGTAAAGGGTTTTTTACAAATTAAGGAGTAGAAGTAGTGAGTGAGATTTTGCATCTCTTATCATAATTAGAAAATATAATTAGGCAATGTGCTGTAAATGCAGTGAAAGGTGGGAATGCAAAATAAGTTCTTTAATTAAACAGTGTGCTAATTGATTCAAAATTTGATTTAGGAAAGCACTTCAGTGTATGCTTTGGTCCTGCTGATTTTGAATGTTATCTTCTGTACTTACAAGATTTTTGTGTTGATGTGCACTTTACGGTGTTGAGGGCAAAAGGACCAAGACCATGATCAGACTGCATTTTGAACAGTATTGGCTCTTTCTACAGTTAATAGAAAATGTCTATTTTGGATTTTCAAATAGAAGAATTTTAAAAAGCACTTATTTCTATAGGCTGAAATTGACTCTGCCACCAGAGGGAAGTATTTCAGCCTAATTATCAGTTTTGGGATGGTTGTGCTCTTCTGAGGGGTTTGACACAAGCTCTTTTTTGCAGGTTTTGCCCGCTCTGAAATGCCCTTTCCCGAGGTGCCCCGGCCCGGCTGAGCGATCCCAGCAGCCGCAGTCAGTGCCTGGGCACGGGCGCCCAGCACGGAGGTGAAGGAAGAAGATCACAGAGTATTCGGAATCACAGAATAGATGTCACTTTGGAAACCTTTTCAGCAGGTACCCCAGGAAATTCTGAGTGGGCTGTGAAGATAATGGTGTTTTCAAGATCAGAAGGGAATGGTGAATCCCGGAGTGCCCGGGGCTGCCCCGTGGCGGGGAGCGCTTCCCTCCACGTCAGGCACGGATCAGAGCATCCTTTTGCCACAAACTGATGCTCTTAGAACTGAGCCCCCGGGCTGATGCAGCCACTTCACTAACAGGGATCCACTTCCAAGGTGATTTTAGCATTAGTAACATGAATGTGTTCTTGCATCGAGTCTTGGATCCTACATCATATCTGAGGCTATAAAGGTAAAAATATTGCTTATGTGTGGCTTTATTTGAGATAAATGTTTCCCAGAAAACAAAGCCTGCAGAAGGATTAATCAAGATAATAAGCTGTGTTTACATCAAAGAAAGCTGAAAATCAATTCTGTTTGCATTCACTTTTGTTAATGGAAATATACATTATTTTATTAGTCAAATGGCACAATTAATTACAGAGATGATTTTCTCTCTGGGGCTGCTTTATGACTATTACACTGCTTACAATTAATCCTAATGGAAAGATCAGACTGAAAATTCATGGTCACTTGTAAATTTTTATTACCCAGTTATTGCTTCCAAGTGCCCAATGCAATGGCATTTGTTTCAGAAAACAAGCTTTGTGAATGTTGGAGGAGCACAGTCCAAAGCCATTGTTTTCCTGTGGCTTTGACCAGGGCATGCTCTGCCAAGATGTTCCAGCCCTCCTGGTTAAGGTGCTTGTTCCTGCATCCTGTTTGCTCCTGAGGGAACAGGGAGCACTGCACTGTGCGAGGTTAGACCACTGAAGGTTCAGCTGATGAGTCTGTGCCAGGTGCCTACAATAGCTTAGAAACTCTGTGTGTGGCTGCCGCCTCAGCCACCATGGCTATTGCCACCCAAATAATTGATTTATGTAGATCTAATGTGTTAGGGATCTGACCGTAAAATTGAATTGAGGACCACTAAAATACTGTTAAAGAGAAGCTTCTAACCTCGTTTTAACTGATCTTGAAGTGCAAATAGGCAGCTAATGGCAGAGAAGGAGTGGAGAAGAAATGGAAGGCTAATGCCATATTCCTTTCATCCTGATGTTAAAGAGCCCTTGATGTGTCCTTCCAGTTTATTGAAATTGTGGTCACTTTTGCAGTTAGGAAGGCTGGCATTTCTGGAATAACATAATTCAGCTGTGACACCGATGTGCTGCTAGAAAAAGTCTTGCAATAAGTAAAGTGCTTATGATAATGTCTATCTCCTCTTTCCCAGATGAGGTGGGAGGATTTTTATGAATCTTTCAATATTTTGATCTAATTTCAATAGTGAATATATTATTTATTCCTTTAATGGGAAACGTAATGAGTTGGGATGGTTATTTTACTACGACATCTGCCAGGGAATGACTGTAGCTTAGTGTGAGTGAGCAGCAACGGCTGCATTTTGGGGACGATGTTAACAAATGTTCTACTTAGTAGAGATTTCCTTAACTAGTACCAAGAGATTTAGTGGTGATTAGTCTGACCTCAGAAGCTAAATGAGTCAGTCAGAGAAGTGAGATTGTAAACTCATATTATACTAAATAACTATTATAGTAAATAAACATCGGATGCAGCAATTCTTCCCATGCATTATTCACAATGTTATAAGATACGATGGTATTTTATTTTCTGAAATCTTGTCTAGGTTTCTCTTACCGATTTTTTTAGTATCCTTTTTAATTCTTTGGTCCCAAAAGCTTCAAACAAGTGAGTATTTAAATGGTTAAAGGGGTTAGGGCCAGGGCACATTATCTACTGCCATTATTTTAATAAATTAATAATTTTTTCAAGTATTTCCTATGGGAACATTTCAATTTTGGTGTAGTGCATGGGGAGATTCATCCCAATAAATAAAATGGATTGTCACTGGCAGATCAGGCAACACGAATTTGACTTTTTCATGTTTATGCTGAACTCATAATTGTATTTTATGAAATATTTTCAGTCCGTGCAGTTGTCATGCAGATTGAGGCTGTCTGGTGGAGTCTACCCCAAGTTTGTGTTGGTCTGTGCCACCACATTTCCCTGCCACAGAAATGACGGCAAGAATCTGCGTCTGGACAGTGGGAAGAAGGGAGAAGAACTTGTTTTGGGAGACAGTCAGTGCTGGAAAATGTTTGCCAGTCCTATATTAGAGCTAAATCTTGAGAAGTTTTGGGTGTTTCATTTGCTACGCAGACTGAATAAAGAATTTTTAATTAGTAGAGTTTTGGCTTGTGAGCATAAAGATATATGAAGCGAAGCTGAAGTCTTTTAAGATACATCACATTGTCTGCAGAACTGCAGTGGTCTCGTTTGAATGTGAAAGGAACAGGAAGCTTGAAAAGCATGGATCAAACATGTATTGAAATATCCTGCTGGATGTATCTAGTCTTGATTGATCTTGAAATCGTAACTCTTACAAAGGGCATAAAAGTTGATCAAACGAAATTACCATTTCATTTATCCCTAGTGGGGCTATTTTACATGATTTTTAGTAATTTCCTGCATTGTGACAGTCTATGATTACGGCATGAGTAAAGGTGTGACCTCTGTCATATTTTCTTTTCACAATGCTGTACTTCATAATAATTCCAATGTGTATAAAAAGATGTGTGAGGACTGGGCAGTCAGGTACAGCTGGCAGGCCTGCATGACTGGCATCTGTCACGCCTAGAGCCACACACACCTAAGGATGAAGAAAAAGCGGAGGCTTTCAATCCTTGCTTTGGCTCAGTCTTTAGGAAGGTGGATAGGTGCCAGGTTCCCTGAGACAGAGGATCTTGAGTGCAAGACTTTCTATTTGTGGACATTGAAATTGTAAGGGACCAGCTCAATATTCACCAGTGCATGAAGCCTGATAGAGCTCAACTCTGAGCACTGCAGGACCCATCTTCACCATCTAGCAAAGGTCTTGGGAGTTTGTGGAGGTTCCTACTGGCTAGAAGGTGGCCAATGATATTCTAATTTACAAGAAGAATGTGAGGAAAGACTTAGGAAACCACAGACCTGTTAGCCTAACCTCAGTTCCTGAAAAAATTACAGAGGAGGTTGTACTGGGTGCTGTCAAAAGGCATTTAAAGAACAGTGAAATCATCAGACACTGGCACTGGTTTCTCTTGGGGTGTCAATGCTGGGCCTGAATCTGAGACTGATCTCATGCTGGGATAGACACAAGGGATGATGTGAAGCAAGAGTTGAAGGAAAGGGGTATTTAAAAGGGTCCTTCCCTATGAAGTAGACTTGGATTTTAATCTCTTTTGGGTTGCTATTTGGGTTGATCTTTGGGAACTGTAATTTTGGGCTGGCTTTATCAGTGGCTTAAATGTTTTAAAAACCATAAGCACTGACCAAATTCAAGTGCTGAGGGTGAGTCCCCCTTGGCTGGGTAATGACTGTCATTTGTGTTGCACCTGTGGCAGCGTGGGCAATTCAGCCTTCGTGTGTGGTTCACAGCTCTCTGCAGCTCTGGTGTTTCTTGCAGTGAGGATATCAGACAAAGACTTAGGGTTTTGTTACTTGACAGTGTTTCCTTCATTGAGTTGCCAAGCAGGGAACCGGCTTGGCAACTCTTGTCTGTCTTAAGATATTAAATAAGACTTAGTTTTTTCTTTCATTTTGTTGGTCTCTTGCCTTCAGTAAGACAGAAGAGGGAAAGCGGCCTCTCTTAAAATGATGGATGTAGCTGTGCCTCTTATTCATGATGTTATTACTTTCCTTATGATCTTAAATAGGATGATACCATACAAAAAAGCCAAAGATTAGAAGAATCACTAGCTTTCATTTGTAATTATAGTGCTCTAGCTAGGTCTCACACATTGTGAGAGCTATAATTTGTAATAATGGTGTACCTATTAAGGAAGGAATGAATCATAACTGAGGGTATCTTTTCTAAGAATTACTTGCCTACAAATACATGATAGAATAGTGTTCCCACAGCGTCTTCCCAGCTCCTTGGCAATGGGTATGTGCAAAGCCTCTGTGCAGCCTGGAGCAATAGCAGCTGGTAGTGCAATTCTTAGAAATATCACAAAAAAAAAAAAAA